>CM019921.1:10019362-10173044 GCA_009764595.1 Geothlypis trichas
CTGGAAAATATCAAGTGGCTGGAGTCTTAGGCAAATGGAGGGAGTGGAAGGGTCAGAACAATATACTTTAGTGCTCAGCTGATGGAGGAGCAACATATCACTGCAATCCCAGTAAAGAGGAGCCATCCAGAATAAATCCGTGCATAATGTTTGCTGAAGGGGCTCTATGGGCACAGGGATGCTGAGGCTGTCATAAAACAAAACCAGAGATGTGAATTTGCAAGCACTTAAGTCATTTCCTCAAGTTGTTTCTTTTTCACCAAGGAATCCCCACTCGATATTGGATTATTGTCAAATATTCCTGAATGTCTCACTCCCTGTTGGTACAATCTGATCACCTCCCACCTGGTGAGGGGTCAGAAACCACAGTGAGCCAGAGCTGAGCTCACATTTGGGGGGTGTTTGAGGGAAGTTTGTGACATTTGGGGCAATCCCAAGGGAAAAACAAAAACCACTTTTTGGTGCCCTGGGGTTACCTGGCTGAGCAGAGCTGGTGAGGAGGGATGGGGAGGTGGGGAGCAGCAGGTGACAGCACCCCAAAGCACCCAGGCCTTGCAGGACACATGGAGCAGCAGGTGACAGCACCCCAAAACCACCCAGGCCTTGCAGAACACACCTGGGCAGCAGCACAGCACCCCAAAACCACCCAGCCCATGCAGGACACCTGGAGCAGCAGCACAGCACCCCAAAACCACCCAGGCCTTGTAGGACACACCTGGAGAGCTGCAGGCCCCAGGTCCCACCTGGCTGCTCTGCCTTGCTGGAATGGGATTATTCCTTGTTTGCTTACTGGGGTGTAACCACCAAACAAACGTGTCCCTTATTTGGGTTTAATTAATTGCTTGATAAGATTATCATGAATGAAAATGAAATCACTTCAGTAATTATTTCACTGTAAACATTATTGACAGCACTTCCTAAATACTGTAAACTCTGATTAAAGCCCTGGTCAGGAGTCCTGGGTCGTGGGATCACTGTGATTAGAGGGAGAGCTGGGATGGATTATTGAGCACATCCTCATGGAGGGGCAGTTGAGTGTCCATAGATAAATATGTAAAATAATATATATAAGTGTATGTGGTGTGGTGCATTTTATTGACATTTTTAGCCTATCATCTTTCTGATTCCTCTTTCAATGCCTCGGTGATGCTCCTCTTTTATTAAAATCATGTAAAATCCACTTTCAGGTTCTCAGATATCCGCCCCCATTGCTGTTCTCTGAAATTTCCCAGCCCGTTTTGGAAACTCAATCCTGGTTTTTCCCCAAGGGGCTCTGTGCTGGTCCTGCTCCATGTGCAGCCTGTGGAGAGGAATTTAACATTCCTGAATTCCAGAAAAGGTGAGGGGATGCAGCTCCATCAACACTTCCCTCTTTGTCTGTCTGGGAAATTTTCAGCTCTTGGAGCTGTGGGAAAAGCAGAGCCACAGATCCTGCTGTGCCTGCCATGGCTTTGTGGGGTGGCCTTTGGGGACCAAGGGAGAGCTTTGGGTGCTGAGCCTGACCCCAAAGCTCTGCAGCTCCTGGAGGGGTGTTGGACCCTTCTGGGGCATCCCAAAACAATGGGATTTGGGCTGCAGCCTCTTTCCCCATCCCTTCCCATCCTCTACCCTCTTTTGGGCAGATATAAACAGTGAAAATACTGGAGAGGGGCCTCAAACCCTGTGTTTAATTGTAAATTTGTGTTTTGAATTAAGGGGTGGGTTTGCAATGAGGGGCAGAGCCCATTGTGGTCCCCACCTGTGCAGGGAAGGTTTGCAGGAGCAGGGGATGGGCAGCACAGGGACACAGCCCCACACAATCCCTGCCACCACCAGCACCTCGTGGTGCCAGCAAACCCGTGTGAGACAAACAACAAACCCAGGGAATTCACAGCACACTCTCCCTGGGCTGTCCCAAGCACGGCCTCTGTTTCCCCAGTTTGGGAGCTAATCCTTTTAAAAGCTGTAAATTGGGGAACAGAGCCAGTGCCAGCCCAGAGCACGGCTCCTCCCGGGTGCTGGCTGGGATTGAGCTGGGATTGAGCCCTTCCCATCCCTGCACACCAACTGATCAGTGCTGTTTGCAGATGATAAAATGGTCACCAGCAGATGAAACAGCCAGTGACAACTTCAGTGCAAAAGGTTTGGGAGAACAAGAGGTGTTGGAACTTCAGCCTCAGGGCTGTGGGGACATGCCCAGGTCCCTCCTCTGGCTGTCAGAACAGCCAAACCCCAAATTTCCATTTTCCCTGGATGAGGGCTGGGGGCTGCCCTGGGTGCCAAGGCTCTTTGGGCAATGCCATCAGCAGGGCCTGTCCTGCCTTTGTCTGCTGGCAAATTGGCAGAGAGTGCTTGGGGAGGGAAGGGCCCCATGCTTTCCCTGCCCAGCAGCCCTTGCTGGGGGTCTGGCAGTGCCACTGCTGTCCCAGGGCATCTGCAGGGCCATCTGGGGCACCCCTGGCACTGGGGCTGGCACTGGGGCTGGCTGAGCTGCCCTTGCCATGGCTGCTGCACTCTGCTGAGCCTGGAGCTCCACTCCTGGCCCAGGCTGCCAGGCTTTGGGCTCACAGAACCACAGAATCCCCATGGCTGGAGAAACAACCCCCGAGATCAGCAAGCCCAAACCTTTGACCAACCCACCTGCCCACTGAGCCACATCACAAGGGATTTTGACCAGTTTGCAGTCAGGATTTTTGACCATTCCTGTCCTGGCTGCCCAGAGCTGGGGGGCTGGGTGCCAACAGGCCCAATGTGCCCATCAGGGCTGCCCAGAGCTGGGGTGGCTGGCACTGGGGTGGGTGCCCAGTGTGCCCAGGGTGCCAGCAGGGCTGCCCAGAGCTGGGGTGGGTGCCCAGCATGCCCAGGGTGCCCAGCAGGGCTGCCAGGGGAGCTGCCAGGTGCTGCCTCCCTGGGCTCTCCCTAAAACCTGCATCATATTTTGTGCTGACTTAGTACAACGTGGATAGTTGTACTTTCCCAAGTAGCTGGCAACCCTTAATCAATGTTAATTGGCTCTAATTAGCATATGTTAATTAATGATATTACTACAAATTAAAGGTATGAGTGCTCCCAGAGGGTTTCCTGTTCATCCAATTAGTGCCAATTAGTTGCAATTAACACGTGTAAATGAGATGCCGTTGAACCCAAAACAAACAGCAGAGTCTGCTGCACGGGCTGGCAGCTGAACTGGGGCAGGGAGGGGAGAGGGGCTGCAGGGGCTCCTCAGCACCTGTGGGGGTCTCCACCATCCACTGCAGATCTCTCATCAGGACCCATTCTGTCTCTGGAGTTGGAGGAAAGTTGATGTGGATGAAAGACCTTGGGTAAAGGGATGTGGGATTGAGTGCTGTGGGGCTGGGAAAGGACCTGCAGCTGCTTTGGGAACAGTCCCTGCTGAGTGTGCAGCTGGGCAGGAGGGTGTGCACCCCAAAACTGACCCCACAGGTGCTGCTGGGGCACAGGAGGAGCCCACGGGATCCAAGCAGCTTCCACAAACTCCCCTTGGTGTTTAATTTAAGGAATTTAAGGAGTTAAATTTAAGGAATTTTTCCTTAAAATTCCCATCCTGGAGGAAACTCCTAGGGATGAGTAAAAAGAGGGAAGGAAAAATAACAATCCCTGGGCAATCTCCAGCTCCACCACCCAAAGGGGCACTCCCAGGGCTGCTCTGCTGGGTTTGTGGCCTGGAGGGAAACACATCCACCCAAGTTTCCTGCCCTGGGGCCCTGATTGCACAGGCAGCCTGGCAGGAGGCAGAACAAATTGTCATAATTGTGTTTAATTAAAAAGCGTAAATGGATTATCTCCAGGTAAGGATGATTTATTTCACTAATCAGTCTGATCACGGGCAATGTGCAGGCTGGAGCTGGAAATCATTGGGGGGAAATGGGGAATTCCTTTTCCCATCACTCCCAAAGCCTGGCAGGGTTTTAGCACAAAATCCAGCCCAGAGAGAGGGGGCCGAGCTGGGAGCTGCATCCCCAGGGCTGTCCTGGGTGTCCTGTCACACAGAGCTCTTGTTCTGCACTGTTCTTTTCCCTGGGATTTTGTGTTTTCAGATGAAAACTAGCTGCCTGGGCCCCTTTGTGCATGGTTTGCAGGTCCTGTGGGGCTGCAGGGGCTGGGGAGGGCAGAGCTGGCAGTGCCACTGCAGCCACCCCTGAGGTGTGGGGGACACAGGTGGGACCCTGAGCCCAGGGCCAGGCACCATCAACACCAAACGAGCATAATTAATTGACCATCTGCTTGGGAAGGATGAGGCAGCCCTGGGCTGTGGCTGCCACGTCAGGAGCCCCCAGGAAGGTGAGAGCTGTGGGCACTGGGGTCCAGCCCAGACACCCTGAGCTGCCCTCGGGCTCCTGCCAAGGTTTCTTCTGGTTTGGGAGCTGGGGATGCTCCAGGGAGGAGGCAGAGCCTGGAGCTGGGGTTTGTCAGGGATTGAAAGCCAAGGGAAGGTGCCAAGCAGCCCCCCAGAAATGTCCCTGCAGCCCCCAGCCCCACCTCAGCACAGAACAACTCCCTGTTGTGGTTCTGTGTCTGGGGAATTATTTGAAACCGTCACAACATGAGCTGGGAAATAAGGCACCTGTGGTGTTTTCTGTTATTCCTAAGGAAATTCTCCTTGTGTTTAATAGGTGATGTTTAATAAAAATGAAAATGAGCTTATCCTGAGCAGGCATGCACGCCAAAAGCTGGCATTTAAATTAGAAATTATGATTTAATAACTTGTCAAGAAACTCACCAATGTAACAGCGTGATAATTATTGAAAAGAGGCTTCATAAATACTGGAATGCCATGATCCAGGGGGAGAACTGAGCTGGGAAAAGCTGGGTGAGCTCTGTGGGACTGGGACTGGGCTGCAGCCCCCTGGCCCTCACCAGGACACGGCTCTTGGTGAAGTCCTGACAACAAAAATGGTGAAAAATGAAATTTCCTGAGAGCCTTGGGAGGTCAGGATTGCTCCCTTGCACCCCCAGAGCCTCCTCTGCAGCCTGGGCTGAATTGCTGGGGAAATTCTCTTTGGTGAGGCCTTATTGTCTGAATCATGGCCCATCTCCTAATTTAAGCAAAATGTTCACTTAAGGACTTCTTAATATATCCTTGAAATGACAGCCCTGCCTTCCTGTTGGTGGATTGTGGCTCTCAGTGGGAAGGCCATTATTTCTGCCTTGGTTTGCAAAGCAGTTCAGGAGAAATCTGTGGCACAAATATTGAAGTATTGTAATAGATAATTCCGTGGATTTGGATGTGACAGACGAGGCTGGGTTGGCAGCAAGGAGTGAAAAACCCAAACCAAAACAGGGGTCAGGACTCAGCTTTGGGGTTCTGGTTCTGCCCCACATCCCAATGGGGGGAATTTCCCAATTCCTTGCTCATTTTTTTCCTTAAAATTCCCATCCTGGAGGAAACTCTTGGGGATGAGTAAAAAGAGGGAAGGAAAAATAACAAGCTATGAAAGTGATGGGGAAAGATTGCTCTCCTGTTTCCTCTAAACCAGTAAAATGTCAAGGAAAAACTTTCACACAGATTTTCCAGTATTTTTCAGTAGGCAAACACATTTCCTTGGAGAAATTTCAGGTCATTCTGTGACTAAATAGTGACTCTGGTTATTATTCTGTCTGCTTCTCCAGGACTTGTATTTTTATTATTTTTTTAAGTGACAACAACTTGAGGAAGAGGCGAGAGAGAGAAAAAATCTCTTTGCCACTAAAATCAAACAGCTGCATTTGCAGAAATCAGAACGGCCTGGAGTGGGGAGGGAAGAGAACTCTTAGTCGGTAATTTTGACTTGTGATGAGCCATCCTGGGGAATTCTGAGCGTCCCCAGGTTTGTTTACCAGGCTGATAGTTATTCTTTTGGAAAATGCAGAGTGCTATTGTCAGGCATTGCTTAATATTAATGACAGAGATCTGGGCATCGGAGAGAGCTGAATGAGCACAACTTCATTTCACCATTCCTCATTTCTTTTTCCACTTTTTTTTTCTCCCTTCCTTTCCTTTTCTTTGCTTTCTCCTTTGTTATGGGAAACACCACGCAAGGCAGGGAGCCCTCTGGCCCTAACCCAGGAACCAGTGGGCAGATCCCTGGTTTTGGGATCACTGGGAAGATCCCTGTGTTGGAATCACTGGGCAGATCCCTGTGTTTGGGATCAGTGGGCAGATCCTTGAGTTGGGATCAGTGGGCAGATCCCTGTGTTTGGGATCAGTGGGCAGATCCTGAGTTTGGGATCAGTGGGCAGATCCCTGTGTTGGAATCACTGGGCAGATCCCTGTGTTTGGGATCACTGGGCAGATCCCTGTGTTGGGATCAGTGGGCAGATCCTTGAGTTTGGGATCAGTGGGCAGATCCCTGTGTTTGGGATCAGTGGGCAGATCCTTGAGTTTGGGATCAGTGGGCAGATCCCTGTGTTTGGGATCAGTGGGCAGATCCCTGTGTTTGGAATCAGTGGGCAGGGATCTGCCCACTGATCTCCCTGGGCAGGGATCTGCCCAGTGATCCCAAACACAGGGATCTGCCCACTGATTCCAAACACAGGGATCTGCCCACTGATCCCAACACAGGGATCTGCCCACTGATTTCCAACACAGGGATCTGCCCACTGTGTTCCTGGGTTAGGGCCAGAGGGCTCCGTGCCTTGCGTGTGTGTTTCCCATAACAAAGGAGAAGCAAAGAAAAGGAAAGGAAGGGAGAAAAAAACTGTGGAAAAAGAAATGAGGAATGGTGAAATGAAGTTGTGCTCATTCAGCTCTCTCCGATGCCCAGATCTCTGTCATTAATATTAAGCAATGCCTGACAATAGCACTCTGCATTTTCCAAAAGAATAACTATCAGCCTGGTAAACAAACCTGGGGACGCTCAGAATTCCACAGGATGGATCATCTAAGCAGAGGCTTTATGATAAATGTAACAAGCAACAGCCAGGGAAAAAAAATTAGTATAAAAAAAAATTAAAATGTGAGAATTGACATTTGGAATTGAGCTGGGATGTGCCAGAGCCTCATCAGCAAGGGGGGCACCTGCAGCCCTCCCCAAACCCCAAGCCCAGCTCATTGAGATGCAGTTATTCACGTGTGCAGTAAATTCCAATTATGTTTACAGATGTCTGCTTAACATTTATGGAAAAGGAACCTCAGCATGGCTGAAATATCCTTATAAGGGTTTGGACCAGGCTTTTTTTTTTTTTTACCATCACCAATTTAATTATATTTTGGCAGATTTATGAAAAAAAAAAATAACTTCCAGCTGAGCTGTCTGATAGAAGGTTTAACATCTAATGCATATATTGGTTGTATGACCATTTCAGAGTTGTTTTAACTGTATTTTTTTTGTTTTCATATTAACTCAGGAGTTTCATTGATTTTTTAAATGCACAAAAAAAGCAGCAACATATCAGGGCAGTGAAAGATGAGCAGGTTTTCATGTGGCTTCCTGCTGTAGGTAATTTTTTTCTTTATCTTGGAATTTCTTCCCTGCCCAGGGACTCCTTCACCTGGGCAGACCCACACTGAACTCTCCCTCCTGAGGTGCATTTCCCAGTTCTAGTGGTAATGTGCATTTCCTGATTCTCACAGGAATAAGAAAAATGGGAATTTTCAAGTGACCAGTGGATTCTCCCTTCCCTGCCCCTGGGTCTGGGCTCTGGGAGGAGCTGTCTGGCCCAGCCTCACCCCTTCCCTGGCATGAGCTGGACCTCACAGGGGCATCCCCAAGGAAAAGGGTATTTTCTGTTAATTCTAGAATTATCAACTACTCTTTCCAAACATTTTCCCTCCTCTTTTCCCCTAAATTCTGAACACTCATGGATTATTTCAGCTTGTGAGCAGCAGCCTGGTTCCACAGCTGTGGGGACAATTTGTGCCCAGATGGGCACCAAGCCCTGGCACAGCCCTGGGGTGCCCAAGGCAGGGATTTCCACAAAACCCTGGAGGGTCTGGGTGTTTCATTGGTGCTCCTGCTTTTCCTGTCCTGCAGGAAGGGTTTGGTTTGAGTGGGCACCTCCTTGGCTGTGTGGGGAGGCAGGGATTGTGTGCAGAGCCTGGAGCTGCTCCTGGGCACCCACCTTAGGCACAGAGCAGCCCCTGGGAGAGCCACAGGGGCAGGAAACCCTCTGGAGCTGCTGCTCTGGCTGTGCAGGACAAGTGATGGCAGGGAATGACCTTGGGGTGAGTTTTTAAGGAGAGCTGATAGCAGGGAATAACCTTGGGGTGAGTTTTTAAGGAGAAGTGATGCAGGGAATAACCTTGGGGTGAGTTTTTAAGGGGAAGTAATGCAGGGAATAACCTTGGGGTGAGTTTTTAAGGAGAGCAGGGAATAACCTTGGGGTGAGTTTTTAAGGAGAGGTGATGGCAGGGAATGACCTTGGGGTGAGTTTTAAGGAGAGTTGGTAGTAGGGAATAACCTTGGGGTGAGTTTTTAAGGATAGCAGGGAATAACCTTGGGGTGAGTTTTTAAGGAGAACTGGTAGCAGGGAATAACCTTGGGCTGAGTTTTTAAGGAGAACTGGTAGCAGGAATAACCTTGGGGTGAGTTTGGCTCGGTCAGGGAGTGTGCAGATGATCCATACTCGGGGATCCATCAGGAAATCCCACACACCCAGGCTGGCACGAGGACAAACGCCCATCCCTGAGGTCAGGGGACCCTTTGGGATGTCCCAGAAGGATGCCAGGCCAAGGGCAGCAGGGTCAGGATCTGGGGTGCTGCTTGGGCAGGGCTGTGTGTCCCTGGCCTTGGCACAGCAGGAGTTAATGAGGGATTGCAGAGGGGCAGAGCAGGAAGATGAGGCTGTGGGGAGAGAAACTTATTTGATCTGAGGGTGTATGTGGAATAAATACAGCAGATTCCAAAAAGCAGTTTTGTTTATTAGCACACCCTTAAGGAAATAAATTGTACATCATTAGGAGCAGGCTCCTCAGCAGCCACTGCTGCTGTTATTAATGCATTTATCTCATAACCACACCAGTTTCTCCCAGCCATTCCTTCTGCAGCCTTTACAAATATTGACTAATTACAGCCATGTAGATTTTATTTCCACGACTGAAAAATCCCCATTGGAAGGGAATTCTGCAGACTCACACTTTCTGAGCCTGAAGTTTCTGTTCTCATGTGCAGGGACATCACCAGCACAGACATCCCAGCTCCTGCAGCCACCGGTTCTGGGTGGAAATGGGGACATGGCACAGGCAGGAGGAAGGCATTGGTGAATCTGCTCACCAGGGTTTGGGGAAACAAGGTTTAGGTGTTTGTGAAAATCTCCAGGGCCTTCATGGTGATGCTGGTTTGGGGTGGATGCTCTGGGGAGAGGAGAGGAGAGGAGAGGAGAGGAGAGGAGAGGAGAGGAGAGGAGAGGAGAGGAGAGGAGAGGAGAGGAGAGGAGAGGAGAGGAGAGGAGAGGAGAGGAGAGGAGAGGAGAGGAGAGGAGAGGAGAGGAGAGGAGAGGAGCACCCTTGGGCTCGGCTGGCATGGAGCTCCTCGGGCCCAGAATTTGCTGACACGCTGTGAAGAGCCACAAAAATGGCAAGGATGGATTTTTTAGAATGATATTTGTTTTTTGAAGTGCTTCTGAGTGTGGAGGGTCAGCCCTTGGTAGTGCCAGCGTGTGACTGTCCTGTGTGGGGCACAGCATGGGACAGCAGGGTCCCCCTGGGGATGGAGCTCAACCCCTGGAAAAATCAGCTGGAATTAGGGAAATTTCACATTCTAGACCAGAATGATTTGGGGTTTTTCACCCTGAGCACAGCATACTGATGCAGCTCGGGGATGTGGGATGGTGGCAGTGTGTGTCATGTCCCCACCATGGCATTGAGAGGAGCTGTGTGCAGTCAGCCAGGCCTGGAGCATCACTCAGGGCTGAGGAGAAGGCAGCAGAGCTCTGAGTGTGCCTGTGGAGGCACCAGGGGCCCTGCTGGGCTCCACTGCACTGACCCAGCTGCCCTGGGGCACTGGGGTGTGGGGAGGAGGAAGGGCAGAGCCCCCACGGCCTCTCAGATCCTTTAAAATAGAAAATCACATAAATAGGACATGATCTAGCACTGCCCCAAATGACAAATCCATAGATAGCAGGTTAGTCAGGACTGAGCTGGCAGACACAAACACAGCCAGGAGCATTCAGTGTCCCCTGTGAGGGGAGCCTGGGGCAGGTGATGTACCTGAGCTACCTGGCCCAGGGGATGCTGAGCCCAGCTCTGCCCTGCAGCTGCTTTTTTTCTGGCACAATCCTGTTTGTTGGGATTTCAGTTCTTTTTCCCAAACGTTCTGCATGACAGTGATGTCAGCACCAAAACCTGACATTGTGCTGATGACAAAAACCCTTCTGTGTGGAGAATCCTCTTGTGCAGTTCTTGGGAAGGAGTGTGATGCAGCAGCCCTGCTTCCCTCGGGCACGGAGGGCAGTGCCAGGGCTGGGCACCGGGTGTGCTCCTTTCTCAGCAGCAGGAGCTGCTCCCGGTGGAAGGGAGGCTCTGCCCGCTCTCAGAAAGAGCAGAAATGAGGAATTTGGCCCGGGTCACGCCGCAGGGCAGCGGCAGGAGCAGAGGGTGAGCTCCGGGCTCCCCCTTCCCTCCGGCCCTGCCGGGGATCCGCCCGCGTGGCAGAGCGGGGAGATTGACTCTCACTCCCAGGGAAGTTCAGCCACTGTGAAATTAGTAAATTACACAGGCCCACAGAACTTAGAAAAACAATATAATCCTGGGGGTACTGAAATAATTAATTTCCTAATCAAGTACACCTTGCTTTTTTTTTTTTTTTTTTTTTTTTTTTTTAATTTGCAAATAGCACTCCGGTGTGATTCCCCATTTCAGCCACGCCAAGGAAGGAATCTCTGGGCAGCGGGCCCGAGGCAGGGTGAGTCCCCCCAGGGGCTGCGGGCCCCGGGGAGAAGCGGCCCCGCAGGACCCCAGCGAGGGCCGGGCGATGCTTTTGGGGAGGCTTTGCCGTGCTCTGGATCCAGCCCAGGACCGGGAGGGAAGAGCCGGAGCCGCTGGGTTTGTGCTGGGGAGCTCCCGCCGGGGCTTGTGCTGGGTTTGTCTCCTGCTCCCGCTGCACCCTTGTTTGCTTTAAATCACTTCAAATGCGGAGGCTGTCAGACAAGACAATTAACATGGGGAAGGGGGAAAGTATTACCATCCATTATTTGCCATAACATGAATTTAAGCCGGGAAGTCAAATGATAAAATATGTGGTGAAAAGTGGTGGTGGTGGGAGTGCCTAAATGAGTAATAGCCCTGGGCTTCTGAGCCTTGAACTTAACGTGCTAAGTAAATCCCCGAGGTCAAAAAGTATGAAAATTGTTGCAGCTTGGGGAGATACATTTCAACTTTGGAAAAGGTCCGTGCGGATCCGCTGCCGGGTCGGGGAGGCAGATGCCGAACAGCCGCAGCTCCGGGGGCTGGAGCGATAGTCGAGGGATGGGTGCTCGTTTTGGGGGGAAAAAAATAGAATTAAATATTGCAATAAAGTCAGGTGAGGAGGCTGTGGGGTGCGCCTCGGCCGGGCGGGACGAGCCGGGAGCGCTTTGTGCCAAGGCAGCGGCTCGGGCCGGTGCCCCGGGAGCGGGGATGGGAGGGCGGCTGCGCCCCCGGGATCCCGGCGGGACCGAACCGGGCCGAGCCGAGCCGAGCCGGGATCCCGGCGGGACCGAACCGGGCCGAGCTGATCCCGCTCCGCTCCGCCGCGCTCCAACTCTTCCCCTTTAAAACTCCTGCTGCCGCTCGCGCTGACCATGCGGCTGGATTTATGGAGAGAGATGTTTTAGCAGAATCCCCCCGAGTCCCCCATCAGCCCTAAATCCCCAGCCCGCGCTCCCCGGGAGCCCTCCTGACACAGAGCATGCCAAAACAGCTTCGTTTTGCCTATGCATTAGCAATCTATTTTACCTTTTTGACATCTCTCACACATAAAACCGTAAGAGAGAAATAAAATATCTGTCTCTGGGCGAAAATAAAGCTTTGCCTCCCTCCTGATCTATAGGATATAAAATAAAGCCATGGCTTTGATAGTGGCTTTTCCTTAGACCGGAGTTGCTTTTGCACACACGGAGACAATGAAGATGGATGAGCCGGGAGCGGTGCATCCTCCGGGGGTTCGCTTCACCCTCTTTTTTTATAGCCCCCCCTCGCCCCCTCTAGCTCTCCACTTTTCTTTCTTTTCTCTTTTATTCGCCTTTTATCTGCCCTTTACCGAGTGGAGGATCCCGCTCGGCTGTCCCGCAGCCGCATCCCCGCCGGGCTCGGCCCCGGGCTCGGGGACACCCCCGGCCACCCCCGGGCCCTTCCCGGACACTTTCCCGTCAGTCAAAGGCAGAGCCGCGCTCCTCGGATTTGTAATTATTTATTAACCGTATTTCCCATAAACAATGCATGAGCTCGGAGTGTAAGCGACAACATTTAGCGACGTGGGCAGAAACCCGGGAGGGCTAATCACGGGGCTGGGGGCAGGAAAATAAATAAGGAAAAGGAAAATAAATAGAAAAAAAAATAAAAGGAAAGGGAAAGGCGAGCGGAGCCGGGGAGCGACACTGTGGTGGTGTTTACCCTCAGCATCGACCCGAGTGTGGCAGGATAAACTGGGACCTTCTAATACATAATTTAAAGATCTTTTTCTTCTCCTTTTTTTTTTTTTTCCAAGCTCTTTTAAAACAAACCTGGGGATGGATCCTGTCCAGCCGTGGGGTTTATGGTGCGGGGATGTTTTAAAGGCTTAATTACATCTTAACTTCAATATTTGGCCAGAGCATTAACCGCATATATATTTAATCAGGCGGAGGCGCTCTTTCTGCGCTGGGGACGGGGGGAGGTGGGACCCCCACCTTCGCTGTCCCCCCACACCAGGAGAGCCCCCGGCCCCGGTTCGAGCTGCCCCGGGGTGCGGAGGGGTCGGAACGGGCGCTCGGGGCCGCCCCCGCCCCGTCGGGGACCCCGCCGGTCACCGGCTCCAAACCCGCGCGCGGTCCTGGAGAAAGGTTTAAAAGGAGGGAAAAAAGAAAATCAAATTTAAAATGAATGAGAAAAGAGGAGAAACTTAGCCCTGTCGGGGGATGGATGTGGTGAAAGCGCCTGCCGGTGCGCGGGAGGGAAGTTTGTGCGCGGCCGGGGATGCGGGGATGCTCCGCGAGGAACCGCGGTGGGCTCGGGGCTTGTGCAGCACCGGCACCCCCGGAAAGGACAGAGAAATCCCATTACTGAGCGCAGCGGTGGCGAAAGGGGATGATAACAGGGTGATGTTTAACTAAAAAGATGGGAACGACACCCATAAAATGCAAATTTAAACTCGCCCGAAAGGGACTTGGTTTTTTTCTTCGGTATTAGATTTAAAATGAATTTGAGTTTGGATTTGTTTGGCGGTTTTGATGGGGGTTTTTTTACTCTTTTATTTTACCTCTCTCTTTATTTGGGTCTCTTTCACTAATCACTATTTTACTTACACTCTCTATTTTTTTAATTTTTTTTTTCCTTTTTAAATTTCCATCCTTAAAAAAAATCCTTTAAAAACATCTGCCGATTTCTCCCTTTCCTTTCTTTTTTTTTCTTTCTTACTCTCTTAATGTCCCTCCTTTCCAGCACCGGGGCCGGCCGGGGTTGTTCTGGAACATCCCCGCCGCTCCCCGCGGGGCTCGGGCTGGGGCATCACCCGGGAACGGAGCTGGGCGAATTGCAAAATAGAGTGAAAACCAAAAAATCCCCCGTCCGCAGCAACCGGCCCTGCGAGGAGGCGGCACACGGGAGTTCCGGGGTTGCAGGAGCCGGGGCAGCCCGGGGATGCCGGGGTTGATTTTCGGAGACAAGCGCGGGCGATTTGGCCTCTCAAACGCCTGCTCGGGCCGGGATCCCCGCTGGGGGTAAGGCACAGGGGACGCCCCGCTGTCCCCTCCTGTCCCGAGCAGGGCTCGGGGGGTTCAGAGCCCCCTCGGGAAGCGCAGCGGAGCGGGGGGACCCCACAGCCCGCGGGGAGGGGCCGGGCACGGCCTGAGCCCCCTGGCAGCGGGGGGAGAACCAGATGCTTTCGCTAACGCCTGGGAAAGGAGAAAAAAAATCGCTGTGAAAAACTGGTGCTTGACGGACGCGAGATGCTCACCGCCTTCCCCTCATTCATCCCCAGCGACACATGGCACCGCGGCCGCGCAGCGCTCCCCTGACGGCGCCCGCAGCTGTCGCTTCCCGGGCGGCGGAGCGGGGCCGCCCGCATGAGAAGCGCCCATGTGCGGGCACCGGGCGGGGCGGGCCCGGCCCCATTGATCCCGGCAGCGGCCCCGGGCGAACCGACAGCTGCGCGGGGACCCCGGTGCGCGCCCGACGGGGGCGAGGGGGACAGCGGGACCCGGCCCGGGGCTTTTAAACACCCGCGGGAGCTCCGAGGCGATGGCTCGGCCCAGGACAGCCCCGGAACCGCCGCTCCCGGAACCGCCGCTCCCGGCCCGGGCACGCTCTGCATCCTCGCCGCTCCCGGCTGCCCCCCTCGCGGAGCGCGTTTGCTGCCTTCCTTTTTCTTTCTGTCTTCCAATTTATGCCTTCCCCGCTTTTATTTTGAAATTTTTTTTTCCCCTCTCAAGGACGAGGAAAACAGACGTGAAAGAGAGCGAGGGCAGTGGGTCCAGGCGGAGGATGCTGCGGGCCTCCGCCATCCATCCCCGCGCCCGGCCGCGGCTCTCGGCGCTGTGAGCACCCCCGGGCACGCTCGGTCCCCTCCATCCGCCGTTCCCCTCCCCGGTCCCCGCCCGGGCTCAGCCCGCTGGGACGGGGAGCGGGGCGGGCTCCGGGGCCGGGGCCAGGCGGTGACACCTCCCCGGAGCGGCGGCTCCCGACGGGCAGCAAAGCGCGAAGGAAAGAGAAACCTCGTCCCTCCGCACCGCCCCGCCACCGACCGGCCCCTGGAAGGTAAAAGCGAATTAATTTTTATTTACCAAAAAAATGAAAAAATAAAAGTACATGGCAGTGGCCGGTACTGCTTCGCCCCAGACGCGCGCTGCGGGCGCCGGTAACGGAACCACGGCGAAGTCAGCGGCGCCTCCGCTGTGCCCTCGGCGGTCGGGTGGCCCCGGACCCGCCGCCCCCTCCCCACCGGGGCAGCCCCGCCGGAGCGTCCCGGGTCGCGGTCCCGGCCCCGCCGCAGCGCTGCTCCCGGGAAAAGCGGCCCGCCCCGGGGTCCTCCTGCCTCCGCGCCCCGCGGACACCCCACGCCCTCGGGGAACCCACGGCGAAGCGGGATCTCGTTTGTCGCCGGTGCCAGCGAGGCGCTCCTCCGGCCGGTGCGGCACCGGGTCTCTCTAACGGATCCGTGACCCCGCGGGGGTGCCAGACCCCGCCGAGCGGCCGCGGCTCCTCGTGCGCGCCGTGCCCACGTCCGTGCCCCCTCACACACCTACCGCAGCATCGCGCTCGGGGGCCGGGCCGGCCGTCGGCGGGGCGGTCGGTCGGTCGGTGGTGTGTCAGTGTGTCTGTCGGTGTGTCGGTCGGTCCGTCGGTGTGTCGGTCGGTCCGTCGGTGTGTCGGTCGGTCGCTCGGCGGGCCGGCGGGCGGAGGCGGCGGTGGCGCCCCGGCGGCTCTATAAAGGGGCGCGGACGCCCCGTCCGGCGGCGGCGCGGCGGGCGCGGGGGGGCGGCGTTGGCGGCGCGGATTGGCCGCGGCGGGCGGTGACGTGGGCGCGCGGTCCATAAGGCTGCGGCGGCGGCGGCGCCGGGACCATGCAGAGCCCCTGCGCGGCCGGACGGCGGGGCCGCCCCTCTGCCCCGCGCCCTCCGCCCGGCCCGGCCCGCCCGCCCCGGGCCCTGCGCTCCGCCACCGCCGGGCCATGCCACGCCGGGGACACGGGCGGCCGCCGCGGGTAGCGATGCGCGCGGGTAGGTAGGACGCACGGACAGACGGACTGACGGACGGACGCGACGGTGCCGCCGAGACGTCGAGGGAGAGAGAACGAGGAAAGAGAGAGAGAGAGAGAGAGAGAAGGAGAGCGAGCGGCGGAGCGAGGAGCGGCGGAGCGTGTCCCCGTCCCCGCGTGTCCCCAGCCCCGCGTCAGGACGCGCAGGGCGATGTCGCCGCGGCAGCAGCCACAGCCCGTCTGACCGCCACCGCCTCTCCATGTCCCGGCTCGTTATTTATTATTATTATTATTGTTGTTGTTGTTATATTTTTTCCTCCTTTGATTTCTCATTGGGAAAAGCACTTTGACTCCTGACTGCTCTACCTCAGACCTTAGAAAAACTCATCACGCTCGCTTTTTGGCGGTTTTATTTTTAATTTTTTTAATTTTTATTTTTCTGAGCGCCGATCTTTATAGCCGTAATTGTTTTATTGTTACTATTGTTATTACTATTATTATTATTATTATTATCCGTGTGGTTGGTAGCGGCCGGGATCCTGCGGCTGTGTCGAAGCGCTGGGCAGTGGGGGGGTTCTCCTGTGAACCCCTTCTAGGACACTCGAACGAAGATTTTTCTTCTTCCTCCCTTTCTTTTTATCCTTCTTCACTTCTCCAAGGCTTTTAAAAGATACGTACACAAAAAACAAGAAAAAAAAGAAAGAAAGAAAAAAAGCAAAACAAAACCAAACCTTCGCCGGTGTTGTTGTCTTTCTAAAAAAAAAAAAAAGAATTGTTTTTATTTATTTTTTTCCTTGATACCTGGGAAACCGCTGCCCCCCTCAGAACTAACCAAAGACAATGGTTCACTGTGCAGGCTGCAAAAGGCCGATCTTGGACCGGTTTTTGTTGAATGTACTGGACAGGGCTTGGCATGTGAAGTGTGTTCAGTGCTGTGAATGTAAATGCAATTTGACAGAGAAATGCTTTTCGCGAGAAGGCAAGCTTTACTGCAAAAACGACTTCTTTCGGTGAGTACCGGCCTCCGCCTGCCCCCGCCGCTCCTCTCCGTTCGTTTTTTCACCTCCGTTTTTTCCCTGTATTTTTGTTGTTTCCCCCGTTGTCAGCGGGACCCGCAGGCGCCTCTTCCCTCCCCGTGACACGCGAGCATCTCAAACCGCGGCAGCTTCTCCCGGTGATCGCGGGGCAGGGGACGGGCGGGGGTCGGGCCCGCGGTCGGGCCCGTTGATGTCGCCGCTCTCCGCGTCCCCCGGCCGAGCTCGAGTTGCCCAAAGTTCCCTCCAAACTATCGAGCGGCGGTGCGGGCCGGGCCGGGCCGTGGGAGCGCTGGCACCGGCTGGGGCCCGGTGCGGCGGAGCGGGGCTGACCCGGCCGTGAGCCCGGTGCCACCGGCGGGGACGGAGCGGTGCGGATGCTCCGCGAGCCCAGAGCATGCCATGCACCGGAGCCAGGCCGGCCCGAGCGCAGCGACCCTCCGCCGGTGCATGGATGGATGGAGGGATGGATGGATGTATGGATGGCGAGGGAAGCGGTGACCGACGCTCGCTCGCCGCCGCTGTCCCCGCGCGTCCCGGCCCGTTGCGGCGCCGGCATCAATCCCGGGCTCGGAGCGGCCGCCGGTACCGCTGCCCGCCGGGCCCCGCCGCCGCACACCAGCGATGAGGGCAAGGAGCGGCTCGGGGCCGGGGAGGCCGCGGAGCCCCCGCCGTACACCGGCACAACGCCCGGGCCGGAGCCACACTGCCGCTTCTCCCTGGGCACGGGGACGGGCACTGCTCCGAGCTCCATCGCTTCTCCCCGGGAACGGGCCTGGCACCGCTCCGGTCCCGGTTCCCAGAGCCCCGCGGGCACGGGAGGCCTCCGGCCGCGGTGCGGGTCCGGCCCCGCCGTCCCCCGGCTCTCCGCGCCGGCCTTGCCCGCACCGGCGGCTGCTCCGGCCGGAGCGCCCCCGAGGCCGGTACCGCCACACAGAACGTGTGGAATTCCTGCGGGCTGTTTGTCACAGCGCCCTTCGTGCGGGTGTGGGAGCGCGGGGACACCCGGGCAGCACAGCCCCGGCGTTCGGCCATCCCGAGCGCTACCCAGGCCGGGTTTGATTTTTATTTTGAAAAGCGGCAATATCGGGGAGAGAGAGCGCTCCGCAGGGATGCCGTATTTGGTTTAACGCCGTTTTCCGTGGCCGAGCAGGGTGTGTGGAGGCCGCGGTCCGGGCCCCGTTCCCGGGCGCTGCTGACCGCGGCCCGGCCTCTCCCCGCAGGTGTTTCGGGACCAAGTGCGCGGGCTGTGCCCAGGGCATCTCCCCCAGCGACCTGGTCCGCAGGGCGCGGAGCAAAGTGTTCCACTTGAACTGTTTTACGTGTATGATGTGTAACAAGCAACTCTCCACCGGCGAGGAGCTCTACATCATAGACGAGAACAAGTTTGTCTGCAAAGAAGATTACCTAAATAACAGCAATACTGCCAAAGAAAACAGCCTGCATTCAGGTGAGAAGCGCGGCCGGGGCGATGAGGGCGGGAATGCGCTCAGCGGCGGCTGCTCCTTGGGATGAGACGCTCCTCTCCTTCCTCCTTCTTCTCTTCTTTCTCCTCTCCCTTCTTTCTCTCTTATCCCGTGTCTTCCTCCTCTCTTTTCTCCCTTCACACTCCTACCCCCTTCTTTTCCTCTCCTTCTTGTCTCCCTTTTATTTTTCTTCTTCTTCTTCCCTTTTTCGTTTCCCTCCTTTTCCCTCTCCCCCGGTCCTGCCGCGGCCCGTCCCTCGCGGTCGGTGTTTCCCCCCGGCTGAGCGTGACCCGGATTTGTTCTCCCCAGCCACCACCGGCAGTGACCCCAGCCTGTCCCCCGACTCTCAAGACCCCTCCCAGGACGACGCCAAGGACTCGGAAAGCGCCAACGTGTCCGACAAGGAGACGGGGAGCAACGAAAACGACGACCAGAACCTGGGCGCCAAGCGGCGGGGACCCCGCACCACCATCAAAGCCAAACAGCTAGAGACTCTGAAAGCCGCCTTCGCGGCCACCCCAAAACCCACCCGGCACATCAGGGAGCAGCTGGCACAGGAGACCGGCCTCAACATGCGGGTCATCCAGGTACCGCCGCCTCCGGGCACCGGGCACGGCTCCGGGGAATGCGGGGGCGAGGAGGAGCCGGTGCCCGGCGCCCTCCGCACGGCGGGGCCCGGGGAAGACCCGCCGGCCTTTGAAATCGTTATTACCGAGACTTCCCGGGGCTTTCCGTGCTTCCCGGTGCCGGTCGGCGGGGACAGAGCCGCGGGTTTGTTCGCAGAAATCCTAAAGAAGCTGCGAACACTATCGAAATTAATAACCAGAAATGTGAGGGGTTAATGGGTAAATAAGAATGACAACGCGCTGGAATTATTAAAAGGTTTATAAACCCGCAGCGCTGGGGTAATGGGGGGTTAAAGGACCATTAAAGACGAGGTTAGATTGGAGAGGCTCAGTGTGAGG
Source organism: Geothlypis trichas (assembly GCA_009764595.1). Classification (NCBI taxonomy): domain Eukaryota; kingdom Metazoa; phylum Chordata; class Aves; order Passeriformes; family Parulidae; genus Geothlypis; species Geothlypis trichas. The sequence goes on from CM019921.1 coordinate 10,038,616, forward strand.
GTAATTAGCAGTAATCTTGTCAGGGTAATAAGAATTAACTCAATCATTCTTGACCTGCAGTCGGTGGGGAGCGGGGCCACCGTCACGCGTGGGTTCGGCCGCGCTTGGAGCGCGGCTCGGTGCGCCCCGGGCACAGACCGGGAAAGGGAAAAGCGCAGCCCCGGGATGGGGATGGAGGGGAAGGGGGAGCGCGATCCTTCTCGGGCTCCCGGGAGCGGGACCCGCGGCTCCCGTGACCGGCGCTTCTCCCGCCGCCCTGCCAGGTGTGGTTCCAGAACCGGCGCTCCAAGGAGCGGCGGATGAAGCAGCTGAGCGCGCTGGGCGCCCGGCGACACGCGTTCTTCCGCAGCCCGCGCAGGATGCGGCCGCTCGTGGACCGGCTGGAGCCCGGCGAGCTCATCCCCAACGGGCCCTTCTCGTTCTACGGAGGTGGGTACCGCTGCCCCGCGCTGCTCTCCGTGCCGGGCTCTGGCCGCAGCCCCGGGGCCGCTCCGCTCGGTTCCCGCCGCCCATCGCGGGACTCCCGCAGCCGGGGGGATCCCGGCGCTCTCCCGCTGTTCCCCGGTGTTTTCGGTGTCCCGGCTTTGTGTCGGTGTCCCCGCTGCTCGGCGGAAAGGGGGAGCCCGGCCAGCCCGGTCGCGCGTTTCCCCTCGGGTCCCCGCTCGGTACCTGCCCGCCCGTTACCGTCCCTCTGTCTCTCTTTGTCCGCCAGATTATCAGAGCGAGTATTACGGCCCTGGAAGCAATTACGATTTCTTCCCGCAAGGACCGCCTTCGTCTCAAGCGCAGACCCCCGTGGATCTCCCGTTCGTGCCCTCCTCGGGGCCGTCAGGGACCCCGCTGGGGGCCATGGACCACCCCCTGCCCGGACATCACCCCTCGAGTGAGGCTCAGCGCTTCACTGACATCATGTCGCACCCCCCGGGAGACTCGCCCAGCCCCGAACCCAACCTGCCCGGGTCCTTGCACTCCATGTCCGCAGAAGTTTTTGGCCCCAGCCCCCCATTTTCGTCGATATCCGTCAACGGTGGTGCTAACTACGGCAATCACTTGTCCCACCCTCCAGAGATGAACGAAGCGGCTGTGTGGTAGCTTTAAACAAACTGGGTCTAAGTAAGTGATGATCATCTAGTCTGCTTATTGTTATGGTGTACAGAAATGAATTCATATAACATCTCTCCCGCCCTAAGACACTTTTACCTTGGGAACGAACTGAATCCAATCGCTCCAAGGCAAGCTTTGCTCTAGACCAGGACAATCTCCATGTTATGGTTGTATCAAACAAGCAAGGGGACTTTTTTGTACCATTGACAAAGAAACTGGGGAAGCTGTACAGTAAAAGTGCTGCCATTCCGTAGGATGGCTAAGTTTGATTACCCTGTTGGATGTCATCCTAAGAGCCACAATCCTTAGAAACTTCTCGATTAAAAAAAAAAAAAATTAAAAAATAATTGAATGAAGGAGAGGTCAAAGAAAAGGGGAAAAAAAAGCTTCAAGAACTCTCTATAGCGTTCCTGGTTAAGGATGGTTCTGGCATTATGAATCTGTTTGTTCATTTTTGTCTCTCAGAAAGTTCGACAACAAGAAACTCTTTTTAGCTTCAGCCATTTCAGCCTGCTGACGATCAGGTGGGACAACTTTTCCTTTTTCCTTTCTTTTTTTCTTTTCTGTTTTGTTTCGGTTGTTTTGGTTTGGTTTTGTTGTTTGTTTTTTTTTTCCAAAAATAGCAAATACTAAATGTTAAGCCCTCAGCACCAACTCTTCTACCTTCACAAAGCTACACGTACAAAACCTCCTCATCATAGCAAAGGTCACCACCCAGACCTCTAACGAAAATGACTTGAAAAAACAAACAAACAAACAAAAAGTATTCTACCTTCACAGAGAGAGAAAAGCTAAACAAAAAGACTCTATTGAACTAAAAGCAGTCAACTGTTTACGTCTAATGTTAAATTCAGGAGCTCAATGTTTTACTAATAAATCCTGTTTTAGAAAAACCTCTTGTTCAAAAGCAAAAGATTTTGAGCAGCCAACCAAAATAGTTCATTTTCTTTTCTGTAGATGTTCTAACAGATTGCAGGGCTTGTGGTTCACTGTGCTAGTTTGTAAAAGGTGTTGTTTACAGAAGGCAAAGAAAAAAAAACCCACAAAACCCAGACAGTTGCCAAATAAAGTAAATATATAGCACAAATACTGTAAGGTGCTTTGCACCAGCAACCCGAGAAGGTGTTTAAAAAGTGTTACAAGGTTAAAAAGAAAAAAAAAAAAAGACAAACAAACATCTTTGCTAATTTTTAGTCCTGTTGAACATTCATGGAATTGTTAATATGACTTATATAGACCCACACAGGTTTTATTTTTGTGTCTTTAAAATAAAAGTCCAAAATATTTAAATTTTATGGTCAAATATGCAGTCAACAGCTGCTACTTTTTTCTTTATATATTAAATTTCTCATATGTCTTTTATTGTTCTAATGAACCTAAGCTTGTGTGACCTCCAGTGCATATTAGACCATTCACTGTATGAAAGAAAACATGTTGGATAAAATTTGTGCGTTTTTAATAAAATTAGAAAATCTGATGTTTAGATAACTCGTGTTTCATTTGATGTTTTAAGCAATTTTTGCAAATTGATTCTCTTGAGTAAAATAGCCCTGAGAAGGAATGATCCACTCTGCTGCTAACCCTGGCAGCTCCTTGGCTCTGGTGGAAGTCTCAGCCCTGGTGTCGATGCAGACAGCAGCCAGAGGCAGCTCCAGCCTTGCTTTCCATCTCCAGGCTCAGTTTTTGAAGTCCAAATACCCTGTTCCACAGCATTTTAAATTTTAAAATTCAGAAATAATCAAATTATTCAATATCTTCAGTTATTCGTGCTCTGTGCTAAGAGAGAACACTCGAAATGCTGATTTTATGCATAAACAAAAATGTGTTGAAAATGTAAAATGCTTGCAAAGATACGGTTTGCAATTGATCCACTTTTAGTTAATTCTCTGAAGGTAATTTTGGGGTTTTTTTTCTCCTAATTGGATGGTTTGGACAGAGCATAACCTCAATGTCCTGAAAGTAATTTGAATCCTTTTTTCTTAGAGCCGAGGCAGAGTCAATGCTTTGGCGGCGTTTGGTCGTTCTGAAGTTCTCTGAAGGGCACTGGGGGAGAATATTTTGCTTTGCCCTCGATGCAGCCTCATTCTCTTGGAGAAAAATGAAACAAAAAAAAATCCTGGAGCCTTGAGAAATGCCAAATTTCACGTTTTAATTACCAGCCGTGGCAGAACCGTGAATATTCAGTTCTTCAAAAGCAAAATTCCCGCTGACTCCGAGAGGACCTGGAGCTGTGCTGGGGACAAAGAGTCAGGTTGGGCTCTGCAGAGCCTCTGGTTTGAATGTTCCACCTGCTGGGTTAATGGAAAGGGACGAGCTGGGATTGCATCTCCTCCTTCCCCTGCACTCGCCGGGGCTGGGGCTGCCTTGGCTTTCCTTTGATGCAGACTCAGAATTTGATGGTAAACCCCAGAGTTCCCCGTTCCCAGTGATCCATTATTTCTCTCTTCGGACTGGGGGTGGGAAAAGAACCGACTCCAAATGCTTTTGAGTTGTATAGTTTGTAATTTTCAATGGTGATTTTTGATTTTGTTCAATACCTAATTTCTATGCCCAGCAGAGGGGCCACCTAGATGAAGCAATAGTTCACTTTAAACACAAAATGTCTTATATAGTAACAATATAAAGATAAAAAACTATCTGCAAGGGATCTGTTAGTGTTTCTAAAAAAATAATTCATGCTTTATTAAATACAGGGGAGACTTCTTAAACTCCTGGACTCCGTGTCTAACTCATTTGTTTGTCTTTTGTGCTATTGCCACGTTTTGTTGCTCTGGTTTGCATTTATATAAGCAGAGGAATGGGTGATTTATTTATTCCAAACTTCTACTTATCTGGGAAAGATAAATATTGCTGTTTGTGCTGCTGGGCTGGGCTGCTGCTTTATTGTTGAATCAATGATTTTAAATGAGGACTTCACCAAATAGGTTTGTTCTGCAGGAAATTCTGAGGGGTTCTTCTCTTTCTCTCTCTCGGTCCTTGTACAGTTTATTCTGTGTTCATTCAGCCAGTGACAAGGCTCGGTTTAGGGCTGGTGTTAGGCTGGGTTTAGGTCAGTTTAGGTTGTAAAAAGGAGGGTTTGTCATTTTGTGATGCTCCCATTGCTTCCTCGGGGCTGTGCTGGGTTTGGGGTGCCCAGGAGCCGTTCCCATGGCCGAGCCCCAGCCCGTGGAGATTGGAATTCTGCTCTCCTCAGAGCGAGCTCGGGGCGCCTGAAGCCCCTAATCCAGCAACAATTGCACAGACAAACCCCTTTGGAAAGCTTTGTCACGTTGGCTCCTTGTAAGTCCTTGTTTACAAGAGCATTTCCATGGACTCCGGCGGCGTTCCCTGGGTGGGTGGATGGATGGATGGATGGATGGATGGATGGATGGATGGATGGATGGATGGATGGATGGATGGCAGAAGGGGCCATCCCAGGGTCCTGCACTGTCTCTGCCGTGCAGAGCCCGGCTCTGTGTCCCTGCAAGGCCTCCCCAGGAGCCCTTTGGCAGTAACTGCTCTCTTTTGGTCTCTCCTGCTGCCTGAGGTGACCTCAGGGCCGTGTCCCAGCCCAGGGCAGAGCTGGCACTGCCCCTGGCATGGCTGGGGATGCTGGGCCCAGCTGAAGATCCGTGCACAGCCCCTGTGAGAGCTGCTCCAGCCCAGGAAAGGGCTCCAGGCACTGCTGTGAGTACTGTCCGTGTGGGGCTGCTCTCTGGGAGGGGACTTCTGCAGGGTGGTCACAGTCTGTAAAATGCCACAGGTTTCCAGCAGCCAAAGCTCTGCTTTTGGCCCAAATGTCCCTCAGTGTCCCCATTGAGGCTCCTCTCTGCCCACTCCCTCCCTCCCCGGGCCCTGCTGGGATCTGTTTGCTTGGGGATGGAAAGGAACTGGGGAAGATCTGTATCCCAGCAGTGAGGATGTACTTAAATGATGATTTGTAGACAAATTATTTGTAATATTTTACTGTCTGTACCCAGGTGCTGAGCGATGGGTAGAGGATACAAATTGATAAATATAATTTTAAACTATCAGTGGTGATTGACATACTTTTGCCATCCTGGGAAGTGGCAGATATTGCAGTGTCCTCTCAGGAACAGTTCCTTTTGCTGTAGTCTGGATTTGTACCTTAAATAACTGTGCTGTCTTTAAGCTTTGCATGTTCTTACAATATGAAACCAAAGCATTTGCAATTCTCCTTTCTGTTCCTACCCCTAACAGATAAATTCACATCTACTAAGTTTAAACAATTGATACAAATCCTTCTGTCCTGGTGAGCTGGGAACAAGGAATTGTGATGCTGGAGCAGGTTTTGAGAGATCCTTTCTTTGTCTCTGCCATGGCATGGAGTGCTCAGCATTCCTCATGCCAACAAAACACCATGAAGTTATAAATGAAATTAGCGTGTCCATTTAAAAATAGTTTGATTATAAATCTGGGATTTGTTTATTTGTTGATAGTACTTGTGGTGGGCTCGTGCTTGGAAAGCAGAGTTTGATGTGAGAGTTGTTCACTTATTAAATGCAGAATTGTAACGCAGGAATTGGAGAGGAAATGTGGCCTTGTGGTGAGGTGGCCTCCAAATTCCTCATTGCATGTCCCTGGGGTGTGGAACTGTGGCTGTGGGGTGTTCTTGGGGTGTTTCAGGGTGTTCCTGCAGGGCTGTTCCCGTTGGCACACGGGATCACAGTTGTTGCTTTTGTTTTTGTTGGCATCTCGTGGTTTTGTTGTGGGAGCATCCCCTGGTGACCCTGCTGGGACAGGGCTGTGACTGAGCTCTCACAGCTTCTGCTGCAGGATGTCACCAAACCCAGGGACAGCTCTGCCTCCGTGCCATTTGGGCACTGCTCACAGTTTGGGAAATGTAAGAATGAGGGGCATTTTTGCTGCTTGGTTTGACTCCCAGCTCCCTCCTGAGGAATCTGACCCTGCTGGGGCTGCTGGCACCCCTCGGGTTGGGAGGAAACCCTTGGCCAGGTCAGCAGGGCAGGGCTGGGCTGTCCCGGTGCCTGGCAGGGTGACAATCGTGGCACAGCACAGAGGCAGGGCTGGAAAAGCTCCCCTGGCTGCTCAGAGCAGTGAGAGGAGTTCCCAGGGGCTGTGGGGATTTCTGGGGGTGCAGCTGTGGGAGAGGCTCCTCACACCCTGCCCTGGTCCTGTCTGTGCACTGGCATGGCTGTGCCCAGGAGAGCACACAGAGGGTGGTGTGCTTGAAAATCAGACATTTTGCTCCTTCTAAAATCAGTTTTTGTCTAGTTTTTAAATTGCCTTTGGGTGGCCTTTAAAATTCTTATCTGCTGTAAGGATCTTTGGGCTGTGCATCTCTTCAGACACACTCTGTTCCTTCTATTTTTCAATGCAGGAACCATTAAGGGTTGATAAAATCTTTAAAGCAATTGTGTTTTTTGAATGAAGGATGGGTTAGGAATAGCAGAAGTACTCAAGTAAATAAAGGCACAGAAGAAAAATACTAATAAATATTTATAAGGAGAGTTTTTTTATGTACATAATCTAAATTTTATGTAATTTGTTTTAGTGGATGGGGTTTGCTTGTGTTCTTTTTCTGTTTCTTCCCAGTTCTTTTCACTTCTTTTTTCTCTCCTTTTCATGGATAAATTGTGTTGCTGGTTGAAAAAGAAAATTTTAACTGAACTAGCACGACTGAAACCATAAAGGTCAGTTTGGAGAAGGACATTTGCTCGCCCAAGCATTGGCAAGATCAGCCCCAGCTCGTGGCTATTTTTGGCCAGCACGAGGCCCTCTGTATATGGGTCAGATTTTGCTGTGGATGAAGTGAGTCAATTAAATTCAGCAGAGGCCACTCCAGGGTGGGTAATTCCCGTGGATCTGTGGGAATGCCTTTGGAATGGGCTCCTGCAGCCCCTGCGGTCCCTCCTGGCAGTGCCCGAGGGGCTCCACGCCTCCACCCCGGCCCATTCCTGTGTTCCACTGCAGGAATGGCTCTGAAAGGTGCATTCACATTAACAACCTGTAATTATTCAGCCACGGGAGGATGTGCAGCCCTTCCCTGCCAGCGCTTCCATCTCATCTGATCATTTCCCAAAAGCTCCGCGGGTACAGCAGTGAGAGAGGCTGAGTGGGAGAAATTGGAAGCCGTTTTTACAGCCCAGCTTCTTCCACCTTCCCTTGTTTATCTGCTCTGTGTTCAGGTTATTCCCATCCTAGCAAACAGGCATGTGAATAAAAAAGTAAAATTAAGAGGGAAAATGCCAAAGAGATGATGTCAGTGAGGTTGATGGAGTTTCCAAACAGGCCAAGGGTTTCTCTGAACCGACCGTGAGGCATAAAAAGCCTTTCACGAGCACCTTAAATGAAAATGTATCGATACAGGTTTTGTACAAATATTCCCCTGCTCTATTCCGAGTCCCAGGCACGGCAGCATGGTTGGAGGGCATGTGAACCAGAAATTAAAACCCAGCCCTGGAGTCTGATTTAATTACCCTGCTAAGTGAAAGGCAGAGGAGAGAGAATAAACAGCGGCAAAGGCGACTCTGTGGGTGAAATATTTTAACCATCCCCGACTCGCACGGGCTGCAGCTGCCGTTTGATGTGGCTTTGTATTGACTGCATCTCCTCCTGAAAAATTGTGAATTAACAGGTCCTGTGGCTGTGGGTGACCCGGTGGTGAGGGGTGCCCCACACCTGAGCACACGCTCTGTTCTGTGCAGGTGTGAGTGATGGATGTGGCACAGCAGGAACAGGCCAGCTCTGCCAGGCCCCTGGGTTCACAGCTGTGGGGACGTGGGTTTGAATGCATTGCTGCCTTTGGGATTTATATGGAGCAATTGTCCCATTAGTCTCAGTGGGTGAAATCCTGATCTCAGTGGCCTGAGTATCAAAAACGCTGGGACTTCAAGGAGCTCATTTTTTACTCCAAAGGACTAATGCAGCTCACTTGTATTTTTTATTAATTCTGCTGGGTCTGTTTTATTTAACCATCACTAAAAGCCTCTCTCCCTTCATTAACAGGGCAATTCATTATTTGTGAGGGTAGAGAACATCCCTTTTTCACTCTAAGAGTGCAGAGGTTTGAAAATGCAATTATGCAGGGGAGTCTTGGCACTAGTTCCTTGGTCGTGTGAGTGGTTAGTTACTCAGAAGTAACTGCACAGGTAAGCACTTGCTCCTGCTACTTAATTTTCCATGGATTTATTTCTCCAGGCTCCTCCCTTTGTTTATAGTGGCATCTGGGAACAAAATACCAACAAACTCAAAGGGTACAAAAAATGGAAAACCTGGAAGCAAAGCCAGGGAAGATACACTGTGCATGCCTCCTGGTTTATAAGTTTCCTGCTTTTTCAAACCGTGTATTTGTAAATAAATAAATTTAAAAAAAATCAGTGTTTAATTTCTCATTGCTGGAGCAGGGGTAACCCCCACCATCGATTATGCAGAGCATTAGACCCATCCATCCTGCCTTGATAGAATAAATACAAACTCAACAGTAAATACACCTCAAAACTGAGTTGGATTTTATGCTGCTGGGTATTTTAAAGCTTGGGGAGGGCGGTTTGCTGTGAAAATGTGCGTTTTCAGTAAACATTGGGTGTTCTATAAATCCAGCTTTATTTTGTCATCACGGTACCCAGCATCAGGAGGGTCCCAGCGGGGCTGGAGGCGAGGGCGGTGTTCGGGTTTTTCCAGCCGCTCCCTCGCGGTGCCTGCCAGCTTTCTCCGGCTGTGGGAGCCCGGCGGAGGCGATGGGAATTCCTGATATTCCTCTGCCCTCTGTAGGAGAAGCGCCCGCATGAGCCGTGCGGCGGGATGGATCCGGCTGCATCCCGCCCGTCCTACCGACACCAACCGCATCCCGCTCCTTTTTACGGCATTTAAAGGCAGCTCGGGGGCAGGGAGGACAAGAAGGGGATGAGCAGCAGCTCGCTCAGGTTCGCAGGGGGCTGCTGGAGCCCTCGCAGGTGAATGAGGATGTGCAAAGCCCAAATCTGGAGCTCATTGTGGGGTCTGGAGCTCAGGGCTTCATCTGCAGCTCGGATTGTGGAGGCTGAGAGAGGGCCCTGCTCCCTGGAACAAAATCTGTGCCAGCCTCCCCAATTCCAGGCAATTCCTGGAGTTTTGGGGCCACCTGAGGAGCACAGAAAGGAGCCGGGAGAGGCTGGCAGAGGGCAAGCCCAGAGACCCTGCCCGTGCTAATGCTCTCTGCAGGGATGTCTGCATCGCCGGGCTGCTGCGCCTCGGCCACAGTGCGACCCCAGGAGCCAAAATTCCCGAATTCCCCGTGGCTGGTGTAACTCAGGTGTAACTCGGGTGTAACTCAGGTGTAAGGATCTATCTGTGAGCGATCTATCTGTGGCCTGAGAACCCAGCTCTGGGACCCCGCTGCTGTGAGAGGGACTCCAGCAAAGGCCACAGAATATCTAACACAGGACGGGAGGAGAATTAATTCAGCTCTGCACAGCTGGAGAGGCAGAGAAAGTTCGACATTGATTTAAAGCAATAGTTGTCATATTGTGCATTATTAATGGCACTTTGCCGCCGGTTTGGGATCCGGTACCGTGAGCCCCAGTTCCCACAGCCCTGCTGCCCACATGGGCTGCGAGTCCCCCGGTAATGGCGGGGGGCTCGGGGGGCTCCCGGCTGGATCCTGGGTTTATTCTCGCTTGCATCCCGGGCTCATTGCCGGGTGGATCTCGGGTTTATTCCCGGTTGGACCACGGGCTCATTCCCGGCTGGATCCCGGGTTTATTCCCGTTTGGATCTCGGGTTTATACCCATTTGGATCCCAGGCTCATTCCCGGTTGAATCCCGGGTTTATTCCCGGTTGGATCCCGGGTTTATTCCCGGTTGGATCCCGGCGGGCCCGGGCGCCCCCTCCGCCCCGCCCCGCCCCGCCTCGCCCCGCCCCTTCACTCAGGGCCCGCCCCCAGCCCCGCCCCGCCGTTGGCCCCGCCCCGGCCCCGCCCCTCTCTCCCCCAAGATGGCGGCGCCCTTGGCGCTGCAGCTGCAGGAGCTGCTGGACCCCCGGCCCGCCCCGCGGGACCCCGAGGATGATGCGGAGGAAGGTGCGGGGGTACCGGGGCAGGGGGGTTGGCACCGCGGCCGGCGGGGCCGGGAGGGGCCGGCGGGGGCGGCCCGGGCGCTGCCGGAGCGGTGCCGGAGCGGCCGCACGTGGCGCGGGGCGGCGGGGAGGGTCGGGCTCCCGCCGTGCCCCCGGCCCGGAGCGGTCTCGGGGGTCGGGGCTGTTCGGGTCTGGGGGTTATCTCCGCCGTGGGGTTCATCGAGCCGCCTGTGGGTTAGGGGATATGTCCGGGATCGGGGTTCTCTCGGGGACTGGGGCCACCCCCGGGTCGGGGCTGCGTTAGGCCCGGCCTGGTTCTTTGCTGCAGTCTGTGTGAGAGCAGCAGCGTCTTGTAAGAAACGTTTTAGTAACTGAGGAAGTTACCGTGCTCAGCAGAGGCGTTTTCCCATTTTAGTAACCATGATTTTGTTCCAGACTTCGCAGAATCCCAGGCTGGTTTGGGTTTGGTGCCCCAGAGCCCACCCAGTGCCAGCCCTGCCATGGCAGGGACACTTCCAGGGTCCCAGGCTGCTCCAAACACGTCCGGCCTGGCCTGGGACACTGCCAGGGACAGCCAGGGCTGCTCTGGGGAGAGCTGCATCCCGTGGTGGTGCCCAGACTGAGGATCCCAGGAGGTGGCTGGAAGGATCTGCCCTCCTTCCCAACATTTTGCCATCCTCTGCTGCCTGGAATGGCTGTATTTGTTGCTGTGGTTATGAGCAGATTTTTTGCCCCCTCTGCCTCTCACAAACACTTCAAACCAAGCATTAACATTTCCAAACACACGTTAGGAGCACTCAGGGGTTTGGGTCGCTCATTGCCCACAGAGCTGACCCTGTAATTTGGCACGGGGTGCCTTGCACGTGAGTGGGAGCAGGGTGGGATGTGTTCTCTGCTCTGCTCTGTGTCTGCAGGAGAGGGGGGTGAAGGATGGCAACAGCCACAGTGAAATGTTTTCCTCTGTGGAGCTTTTCTGAAATGTTTATGTGTTTATGTGGCTTCTATATATAGCAAGAGGCCAGAGTGCTGAATTGGAGTTTTCCTCTTTAACCTGCAGGCATGGAGTGAGTGAAGGCATTGCAGAGTCATGGAGGGCTCAGAGACCCTCCTGCATCCTTGGGAGGGCTTGGATGGGCTCAGTTCCTGTTCTGCTTCATGCAGGAGCCTTTCCCCCTTGCAGGGAATTGTTTGTGTGCCTTTCCTGCACTTTCCCAAACTGCTGCTCCCCTGTGCAGTGCAGGGCAGAAGCTCTTTGCTTGTTACAGAGCATGAGGAGCTTCCCAGGGCTCCTTCAGGCTGGAATTCAGCTCAGTTTCAAACACCCTTTTCCCTTTTTCTCCCCCCACAGCTACAGTTGCTAAAGTGATTGACAGATTTGAGGATGAGGGCACGGATGACATTTTGCCTGTTGGCAATATCAGGAAAAGAGCTTCAGCCTCTCTCCTGGAGGCTGATAAGAGGTACAGTGGGAAAGCCACATCTCGGAAAGCTCTGCAGGAGGAACTCTGGGGAGATGCTCTGTCTGAAGAAGGATCTGGTAAGAAATCTCTTTTTTTTCCCCCTTTTTGCTGGCAGAGCATGATGTCAGCTCGTGACTGAGCATGGCAAAGCTCAGGGCCCTGTCACAGGGCAAGGAACAGCTGGACCTCAAATAGCCAGACCTGAGCTGATGCTGGTGAGCTTTTCTGCCAAGTAAATAACTTTTTTTCTCTCATTTATCAGCTGAAGAAGCACTGGATGAGTGGTACAGTGGCAGTGAAGGCTCTGAAGAGGAGGACAGTGCTGGCACCAAGGGCAGGGAGAAGCCCAGCAGTGCTGGCAGTGAGCAGGAGGATGACCTGGAGGATGGCCTGGAGGATGGCCTGGAGGATGAGGAAGAGGCCCAGGCACCCAAGTTCAGCTCCCAGAACATCACAGACTTTGAGAAGTTCACAGAGGGCATGGACGATGTGGGGAGCAGTGAAGGGGAGGATGAAGGCGAGGATGAGGATGAAGATGATGCTGACATGGAAGATGGAAACGAGGAGGAGGAAGAGGAGGAATTTGGGAGTGAAAACCACGAGGATGGAAAAGAAACCAAGGACAGTGAAGATGATGGGGGAGTGCTGACCTTCTCCAGAGGACAGGAGTCTGAGGAGGTGGAGAAGGGCAAAGCTGTGAGGAACCAGCTAGGTTTGTGCATGTGTGTGTGTGTGCTGGCAGTGTGAAAGCAGCCTGAGCCCTCAGCATGGTGCCTGCTGCAGCAGCCCCCTGTGTGTGCAGATGTTCTGCCAGATGTTCTGATGTCACTGCTGCTGGAGCAGCTCCTGATGGGAGGTGTATTTATCCATGAGCTTCACTGAACCAGTGCTGAATGTCCTCATGGGTTTGGGAGCTCCCTGCACTGCTCCTGCTGTGATCACTCTGTTTCTTTCCAAAGTGACTCCCAAAATGCCATTTCTTCCTGTCTGAGCTGTTAAACTGTCAAACCTTTGAAGCTGTAAAGCAAAGGGGGGTTTGGTCTGTGGGTCACAGAGTTGCAGTTGGGATTTGCTTTGTCCAGGGACAATTTGTGGCTCCCATTTTGTGCTGCAGTGCCTGCCAGGGCTGCCCTGAGCAGGAGGAAAGCAGCCAGAGGAGAGGCCTGAGCTGCCAGGGCCTTCACAGGAGCAAGTGCTTTGTCCTGCTAACTGATTCTTTTATTTCCTTTCTCTTTGAAGCCCTGTGGGACCAGCTGATGGAAGGGAGGATCAAGATGCAGAAGGTGCTCCTGACAGCCAACAGGCTGCCCCAGCCAGACACCTACCCCAGGTTCAGGAAGGAGGGGGGACAGGACTTTGACCACGCTGTGGAGAACTGTAAGAGCCTTTTAATGTTCCTCCTTTGCTCAGACCCTTGCAGACATTCCCCATTGCTGTTCAGTGCAGAGCTGGTGCTTTGTCCAGAGACACCTTGTGCCAGGTATGTGCTGGGGCAGTGAGTGCAGAGGTTTGCCCAGAGCAGGAGCAGTGCAGCCCAAAGGAGGGGCTGTGCACAGGGGTTCCAGCATGGAGCTGCTTCAGCTGTTCATTCCTGAGCCACTGCTCTGATGAGATCTGTGCTAGATTCTCCAGGATGAAACCATAACATGCAGGCTGCAGTGGGTGAGTGCAGAGTGCTGGGCTTAGTGTGGTGTGTGTCTGTTCCATTTTTATATTTGGACACCTTTTTTCTGGCTTGGAGGTGAATGCAGGGTGAGGGAGATGTCTGGGTGATCAGACATCCCTGGACCTTGGTCCTGCAGCAAGTTTGGCTGAGCTCCTCTGCCTCAGGGCTTACCTGCAGTTACAGGTGAGCTGCTTTCTGCTTCAGAGTTGGCTCTGCTGCTTGAAATGAAGTGATTAAGGACAAAAAGGCAAACTCCCACCAAGGCTGTGCTGACCTTTCAGTGGAACACACGTTATTAATGTCCTTAATGAGATGCATTACAAGCTGCCCCAGCTCCATGTTTCATTACAGGTCTAAGATGCAATATCATTAAAGACCTTTAACAGAAACAATGGTTGACATTTTGCTATTTCCCATAAGCAAAATGCAGCCAGGAGCATGGAGTGTAATGTCCCCAGTGCTGCAGAGGCTGAGCCCTGGGCTGTGCAGGGCTCTGGGGGAACCTGCACTGCTCACAAGTGCTGGATGATCCCCTCCTGACCTGCTCCCCATCACCTGGGCAGGGATCTTGTTCCTCTGATGTTCCTCCTGGCCTGGGTTTGTGCTCTGTGAGCACAGAGCACAGAGCTGGGGTGGCAGGGGCAGTGTTAGCAGGGGAATCTCAGGCTGACACATGGGAAATGCTGAATTTAGGAACACTGTACCACTTCAGCCTTGGGCAGGATTGGGGATCATCATGGCCTGGATGATGCTCTCCTTTCAGGGCAGCCTCAGCACTTCTGCCCCAACCCACAGAATAAATCTGGCACGTTTTCATCACCCTCACTGAGCAGGAGGGAGTGATTTGGTGCTCCAGGTGCACAAAAGACTGGGTGCCAAAATCCCAGACTGCAGGGTGCTGAAGCCAGGAGGCTCCCAGTGCTCTCAGAGCTCCTGGACAAGAGCATTTCCAGTCATTTCCCCCAAATCTTTCCATTTCTCATGAAATTTCTGCGCTGTGCTCAAAGGATGATTGAATTTTTTGAATTGGAAAATGATCCTTTGTGTATTTTCCTCTTGGGTATCTCCTGCTCAGGACAGCCCTGTTGTGGTGCTGGAATTCCCTCAGGGCTGGAGTGTAATTGTGTTAAAGACTAGACAGCAATTCTCCATCCATTTGCAGTTTTAAAGCCAAACCTGGGTGAAAATGGCAAGGTCATGCTCATTTTCCAGATTTTGAGACCAGAGGTTACAATACCTAAAATGTTTAATTTATTATTTTTGTAATCTTTTATGATTTTTTTTTCCTTTGAATGTTACAACATGCTTTGGACAACCTTAGATTCCTGAGATCTCAGGTTCTGGTAGATGATTTACTGCAAAATTGCTTATAAATTGAAGTAGAAAATGTTTTGCAGACCTGGCAGCTTTCAGGCTTCACACCCATTTGTCACCCAGCATTTCCCTTTGTGTATAGAACAAGAATTAATTAGGCTGCACTGCAGGAAAAGTTTATGGCCATAATTTATATAGGATGAATTTCTGTTTAAAGAGACAGCATTGCTTTGTTTGTGCTGTCTTACTTTATATTTCCCTTTTTTTTTTAATCTTTAATTATATTCCAGATTTTTTTTTTCTGTCACCCTTTTTACATACAAATGGGAGACCAAACTGTGGGCATGGAGCTCATGTTTATTCCTGTTTTGCACCCAAGTCTGGATGGTTTTAGTGCTGAGATCAGAGTGGCTGAGCCCTGAAGGCAGCACAAATGTCCAGTGTTTGATGTCCTGCACACACAAACCCTCCCAGCTCACAATTCCAGGGTGCTGGGCTGTTCCTCAGGACAGATTTGTATTCCCTGCTCTGCATCTTCCACTCTGGTCCAGGCCTTGAGATGTTGCCTCTGTTTGGGGTCTTGCACGTTCAATTAATGTTTTTCATAATCAATGCGAGTCAGAATTTGCAATCTGCTCCTGATTTGCACATTAAAGAGACCCATTAATTAAAAATTCCAATCCCTGGCATGTTCCCGCAGGATCCCTGCATTATTTACATAGAAAAGGAGTGCAAGGTGCAAGTTTCTGTGTGGGGCTGTGCACACATTGCAGGCCTGCCACTCATATTTCACTGTGCTGCCAGCCTGGGAGGGGAACCCCTGAAATTGTCCCCAAAAATGCCCTCAAGGGCAAGGGAGAGCCAAAGCAGAGCTGGGATAAACATTGGTGGAGTCACATCCATGTCAGGAATTAAACAGTTCCAGTGTTTGGGGCTTGTTGTGTTAAATCTTGATAGGGTGACAAAATAACCCACAAATAATTGAGGGACAAGGAGGCAACAAGGGCTTAAAGGAATTAAATCTCTCCATCCTCAAAGGCCCTGAGCTTCTCATACAGGCCTGGAGCTTTTCCTTTCTAATTCTGGTTAAAAACACTAAACTGGGAACACTTCAGTGACTAATACTTCATCCTTTTCAAAAAGAGCTGGGAATTGCAGCTCTTAAAGAGCAGATTGTGTTATTTTCACTTTATAGATGGTGAGATGAGTTAAGAGTGTTCAGAAACCAAGGTGAGGAAGTTTTTTTGCCAGGAACTGATGGAAGTTGCAGGATTTTAAAGGGACAAGGGGCTGTGCTTTCCTTTTGCAAGAGTTCAGGGGGTCTCTGAAATGCAAACTGCTCACTGCTTTTTTGTGGGGTTTGGGGTTTTTTGGCTTTGTCTCCATCTGTCAGTGGATTGAGAGATAATACCAGAATCCCACATTTCTATTCCTCAGTATAAGCTGCAGATAATTTCAAGAAATGGAGGAAATAGTGAGTTTGGCAGAAGGAGATATGCAGGGTGTGTGGGGATGGATTTGTTCAGTGCAAGAACCAACAGCAAATATTGATTTATTTACACTTTGGAGAGCTGTGTGAAGTTTCACCAAGGTTTGTGATCAGTAATAAAATAAACCTGAATAAAGTGAATCAGATAAAAAACAAACAAACAAAAAAACCCACAGGGCCTTGTTGCCTTCTGGGAAATGAAGTTGTTGGATTTTTGTTCCTAAAACTTTGAGGGACCCAGAAATGGCTGTTTCTGGGGTGGAAATTTGTGGTGGGTGTGCTGGGAAGGAGCTGTGCTCCCATCTGGAATAATTCCTGAGCTGGGCCTGGCACTGCAGGTTGGGTTCCTGTCCCATGACAGATTCTTGGGACCAAACAGCACATTTACACCTCTCTGTCCCAGTGCTTCATTCACTCTGAATATCTTCATTTTCTTCTGGCTTGGTTCTGCAATATTTGACATTTATGAGACAGGGAAAGATTCTGTTTAGTCTCAGTTATTGCATCAGTATATTCTCAGTGTGTTTTTAATGAGGATTTATGTTGGGCTCTCTTAATCCCAGTCTTTAAAATAATATCTTTACATCCTCCACAACATCCAGGTAAGCCATGTTGAAGACCCTGATTAAGCAGGGACTAATTTTGGATAAATCCAGTTTGCTGCAGGTGCCAGAGAAGCTGTTCCATCCTGGCAGAGGGGATGTGCTGGCCAGGCCTCACCTGGACACACCTGGGTGGGAGCAGCTCTGTGATGAGATGGGATTCACTGACACAGCCTTGGGATTGTTAAGGGAAACCTGCAGGACCCAGCAGCAAAACTCCCTGATAATTCTGCTCCCCTCCCATTCCTGGGTGCTGCAGTGCATCCACACCTCCATCTGGAGATGTGAATGCATTAATGCAGAGCAGGGGGAGGAACTGAGGCACAGGCAGATTACACAGTTTCCAGAGGCATAGAGCACTTACAGGATTAATTGGTGCTAGCCAAGATCATGGACTTAAATATATTCTTGCTTTGAAGATTTTACTGGGAGCCTGCACAAATGTGTGACAGCAGAACTGGGTTTCAAGCCTGAGTGTAAATTATTGTGATCAGATCTAGCCCACTTAAAACTGGTAGTTCATTTTAATTGAATTGTGTTAGTCTGGACACTTTATGAATACAAAAAGCATCAGCCCTGTCAGTTCCTGCAGGGCTGGATGGGATTGAAATGGATGTGGGTGCAGGTGTCCCCAAATTCCACCTGTCCTGTCTGGGTGCAGGTGTCCCCAAATTCCACCTGTCCTGTCTGGGTGCAGGTGTCCCCAAATGTGTCCCCAAATTCCACCTGTCCTCTCTGGGTGCAGGTGTCCCCAAATTCCACCTGTCCTCTCTGGGTGCAGGTGTCCCCAAATGTGTCCCCAAATTCCACCTGTCCTCTCTGGGTGCAGGTGTCCCCAAATTCCACCTGTCCTCTCTGGGTGCAGGTGTCCCCAAACGTGTCCCCAAATTCCACCTGTCCTCTCTGGGTGCAGGTGTCCCCAAATGTGTCCCCAAATTCCTCCTGTCCTGTCTGGGTGCAGGTGTCCCCAAACCTGTCCCCAAATTCCACCTGTCCTCTCTGGGTGCAGGTGTCCCCAAATTCCTCCTGTCCTCTCTGGGTGCAGGTGTCCCCAAACGTGTCCCCAAATTCCACCTGTCCTCTCTGGGTGCAGGTGTCCCCAAATTCCTCCTGTCCTGTCTGGGTGCAGGTGTCCCCAAATGTGTCCCCAAATTCCTCCTGTCCTGTCTGGGTGCAGGTGTCCCCAAATGTGTCCCCAAATTCCATCTGTCCTCTCTGGGTGCAGGTGTCCCCAAATTCCACCTGTCCTGTCTGGGTGCAGATGTCCCCAAACATGTCCCCAAATTCCACCTGTCCTCTCTGGGTGCAGGTGTCCCCAAACGTGTCCCCAAATTCCACCTCTCCTCTCTGATCTCATGCAGAATCTGTTCAACTCTTTTTGGGGCTGAGCCAAAGCCTGTTGACATTAATGAATACTCTTCTCTCAGCTGAAGGAAATGAAGGATTCAGATCCTTTTTTCTGAATTCTGTGGAATATGCCACACAGAGGTTTTTGGTGGGTTTTTGTATTTTGTGGTTTGTCATTGCTGTCTGTGATTTGTTCAGGAATTCTGTGTGAGAGGTGGTGGAGAAATGCAGGATATTTATTTAACATGCAGTTTTGGGTATTTTCAGAGAAAAAAACTCCTGTCCTCCCTCACAGAGTGCCAAGGCTTTTGGCTTGTGGTATTCAGTATTTTTGAACAGAATTGGTGTCTCCTTCTCATGAATGGTGGTGAAATGATTTTATAGGTGATCTCCACAGCCATGTGTGTTGTTCATTGGTGATGTCTGAGGTTTATTTGAAATCTCCTTAAATTTTGGTGCAGGAAAAGCTGGGACAGTCCCTGGTTGGTGCCCTGGTCCAGCTGATCTCCAGTGTGGGATTACACCACACTGAGCTTTGCCTACACCTGAGTTTCTCAAGATTAATAGCTAATTAAGCTGAATGTAGCTAAATATTTGTGCATGTTAGTCTGTGTTCTGCACAAACAAGATGCAGGGAAACAAAGGCTCTAAAAGTGTCCAGGCAAGCGTGTGCAAATGTCAGCTAACTGGGATTAATTGGCAATTGGGTACCTTGAGATGGAAACTCAGAGCTTGTCATGATAAATATAATTAATGGCCTGGTATTATGTGGGGAGGTCAGTGTGGATGGGCTAATGTTCCCTTCTGGCCTTAATATCCAGACAGAACTGTGAAATCTCACATTTCCTCTTCCTTTCTCCTCCTTGCCCATGTGCTTGGGGCTCCAGGCTGGCAGGGGCAGGAACGTGTGCTGTCAGCTTCTTTGCATTTGCAGTAATGGAAAGCATCAGTTTTTATAAAATCTCATTTTTGCCAGCCCCATCCCCTCCCTGGTTTGGGCTGATATCAAGAGATGATGGTTGAGGTGAATCAGCAGAGCATGAACTGCATGGAAGTGTTTCTGTTTCTCTCCTGCTCAGCTGTCCCCCTCCCCCAGAGCCCTTAATAAACCCCTGAGTACCCAGCCTTGATTCTCTTGTTGAATCCAGTTATTTTCTTTACTTTTAGCAAACTCATCTGTGTCTGATCCTGTTGTCCTCCCTGTCAGATGCAGTAATATTGGAGTGAAAGGGCTAAATTGAGGCTGTTTGGGGCTCTCTGGGAGCCAGCTGAAGCTCTGCTGTGGCAGGGGGTGCAGCCCTGGCTCCTTTGTGCCCAGGGAATGCAATTTTCCCCTCTTGCATCATTTGCATTCCAATGCAACCAGCAAACTGGGCTTGGGTGTGGAGCTGCCAGCAGCAAAGTCAGCCCTTTTCCTCCTGTCATTTGGTAAAATTCCCCAAACCCCCTGCTTTGGGAAGCATGACAGGAGTGTTGCTCCCATTTTGGCCAGATTTCCCAGTGCTTTGTGCTGAAATGTGTGTGAGAAATGGGAATGTAACCACACCACCTGTAAAAAATCACCTTTAGCCTAACACTGAGTCTGGGCTGGCTCTTGGAGCTGCTGTACCCACAGAATTATTTCTTTAATTTCTGTGCCACGTTGCTCTGGGACCCCAGGATGCTCCAGGCTGGAGCTGCTGGCATCCTGAGGTTCCTTCCAGCCTGGAATTCCAGCCAGGCTCCTGTGCACAGCCCTGTGTGTGCCATGTGCCACCTGGAGGAATTCCCCCTCCTTTTCCTGCTGCTGGGAACGCAGAGCAAGCTCCAAAAGTAATACTGACAGCCTTCAGAATTATGATACACTGGAGCTGCGGCGTAATTCTTTGTTGAAGAAGTTAGAGGCCTAAAATGTTAAGGCTTATTGTTATTCCGAGTTGATAATCTCTGCCTTGCTTTAATAATTTTTCCTCATGCCTGGATAGCCTGCGAGTTGCACAATAATCACTCACACAGCTTTGTAATCAATGCCCAAAGTAATAGGATTCCGCTGGCCAACGGCAATTAATAAATTTGTGTCTTTTTTAAAACACTAGCAAGTCGGGCCTGAAATACGACTGACTGGCTTTCCTCATTTGCATATTTATTGCAGTGGAAAAATTCTTGCCGAATGATTGATGTTGAGCCTGCCTCTTGAATTCCAAACAGCACATTATTATGAAATGAAAAATGCCGGCCATACAGTTGATTAAAGTTGAAGACAGTGGAATCAGTGTTTTTTAAGATTGTGGGAGAATTAAAGGCATATTTTAATAGATGTTGACAAGAAGTGAACTAACAAAAGCAAAGCAAAGGATTTGCTTGAAAAGATTTAATCAAACGTGTTTGGTGGGGGATTAATTGCTGGGGATGACGAGTGCAAGTGGCTGCTGCTGGCTGAGGGTGGGGAGCATTGTTCCAGGGCCAGCTCGTCCAGGGCCATTTTGACCTGGAGTTTAACTCCTGTCCCACAGCCCTCGGAGGGAGGGAAGCTTCCCCCTCTCCTTGGAGTGCTGGGATAAACCTGTGTGCCAACTGGAGCTGCTTCTGCTTGTGTGCAGCCATTCAGATCAGAGGGTGGGATCCTCTGCTCCTTTTGGTTTGTGTGGGGTCATGGGGGCTCCTTGGGGACTGTCCACAGAGGCAGGGGAACACTCCCAGCCCAGCTTTTGCTCTGCATCCCCTCTTTGATTTGTGTGTGGGGTCATGGGGGCTCCCTGGGGAGGCAGGGGAACATTCCCAGCCCAGCCTTTGCTCTGCATCCCCTCATTGATTGGATCATGGGGGCTCCCTGGGGACTCTCCATGGAGGCAGGGGAATGCTCCCAGCTCCATTTTAGCTCTGCATCCCCTCTTTGATGGTGTGATGGGATCATGGGGACTCCCAGGGGACTGTCCACAGAGGCAGGGGAGTGCTCCCAGCCCAGCTTTAGCTCTGCATCCCCTCATTGATGGTGTGGTGGTCATGGGGGCTCCCTGGGGACTGAGTCCCATCTGAGCTGGAGGTTACATTCCAGCCAGGTTTGTTGTGTTCTTGTTTCAGACAAGGAGCAGCATTACAAAAACCCTGCTGGGGGTAGGAGGGTCAGTCAGGGTCCAGGGTCCTTTCTGAAGGACCCAGTTTGCATCCATGGAACAGTTTGGGTTTGTGCTGCCTGCATTCACAAGTGGGACCAGACTGTGCCCCAGGGCAGGCAGTGCAGAGGGGTTCAGAGGGAGAGCAGGCTGGGCAGAAAACAGCCCCTGCTGGGTGAAATGGGAGATGGATGGGCAGAGAGCAGAGGAGGGTGACTCTGGACTTCTGGAGCTGTTTACAGCACATTTAAGCAGCCAGCAGCAGAAGTGAGAATGCCATCCTGTAATGCTGTTAAATACCCCAGAACTGAGAGCAGGGCAATTACCCAGCTCTAAGGGGCTGTGATGAAGGCACTCCCTGCAGTAATTAGCCCTCCCACCTGGTTGGACACACGGTCATTGTCTTCCCTGCCCTGTCCAGCCCCCTCACTCCAAACAAAATTGCTCCCCATGCCCACTTGTGCTGAGCTCTGTCTATGGCCTGGGGCAGCCCGAGCCTGTCTTTATTTCCTTGCCTGCTGTACCCCAGAAGGGCTGGAGTGCTACTCCATTGTAATTGCCAGGATCAAAGCTGCCTGGGGTGCATTAGCACTGCTGCTGGAGGAGAGGCAGCAGGGAGAAAATAAACACTTGGGGAAGCTCAGGGGACATGGAGCTGTGTTGCAGGCAGTGGGAAGGATTTTGCTGGTGTAAGCTGTGCACTCAGGCTACGGTGGGGGCACTTGGCTCCTGCAAGTGATGCTTTAGCTGCAGACACCTACAACAAATGCATTTTTAAGGGCTTTTGTCTGTTTGTCTGGTGGAATTGTTTTGATGCTCACACACGTCTGATTTACAAGTGCAGCAAACCTAATCCGTTAATAGGTTTATATAGAGCAGTTGTCAGAGTGGATCTATAATGAACCATGGGCTCAGGGAGGGCCAGTCCAACAGCTGATCTGCAACAGAAATCTTAAAGCATCTTCTCCTTGACACTGCTGTTCCTGAGGTCAGGCCATAATTTATCTGCAGGTGGTGACAGCTGAGCAATATCACAGTGGGAGCACGCAGGAGATTGAGACCTCTGAGTGTCTGGGCTGATTTCTGCCTCTGTCTGCCTCAGGAAGATTTGCTGCTCTCTCTACTCATGATCCCTGTGTCCCCCACTGAAAGGCAGAAATAAAGAAAACAATGCAGTGGGGAAAAGTTCTCCCTGTTCTTTCTGTGCCACGTACAAAGGGAGGCTGGGGAGTTAAGAGAGCAACCCCACTGGCTCTGTGGCAGAGGAGGCAGCAGGGGCAGCTCTGGGGAAGGTCCAGCTCCTGCTGTCCACACAAACCCAGATCCCAGCTCCTGATCTCCACACAAACCCAGATCCCAGCTCCTGATCTCCACACAAACCCAGATCCCAGCTCCTGCTCTCCACACAAACCCAGGTCCCAGCTCCTGCTGTCCACACAAACCCAGGTCCCAGCTCCTGATCTCCACACAAACCCAGGTCCCAGCTCTCCACACAAACCCAGGTCCCAGCTCTCCACACAAACCCAGGTCCCAGCTCCTGATCTCCTCACAAACCCAGGTCCCAGCTCCTGCTCTCCACACAAACCCAGGTCCCAGCTCCTGATCTCCACACAAACCCACAGTAAGGTCAGTGCAGGTTTTGGGTGGGGTGTGCCAGGTGTTTCAGCAGGCAGAGCTGCCCCTGTGGTGGATGTGCAAAGGCAGACACTTGTTTTCTACCAGAGTTCTGCAGGCAGGCTTGCTGGTTGCCACAAAAGAATGGTTTTGAAGGGCAGATGCTGTGGCAGTGTGCAGTTTACCTGGCCCACAGTCAGCTGGAGGTGTGTGTCTTTGGAGAGCCCACAGCCTTTGGAGCAGGCACTGCATGGACACAGGAGAGCTGTCAGCTGCAAAAAAACTCTTTACACAGCATCTCATCTCCCTTCAGGGTTTGTGTGTGTGAGGTGCAACTGCTCATCCCAGTAAAAATCACATTCACACCATGTATTGACCAATTTACCCCCCTCCACCCCATCTTTTCTTCCGTTTTCCTGAGGATCTCTGGGCCTGCAGTTCTGCTTTTCTGATCAGAGTCCTCTCGTTAAACTCAGCAGGTCATGGTTTAAAGTTTCCCCCATAGATCAGATCTCCTCACTTGTGTCTCTGGCTCTGCAGGTTGTAAAGCCCTGGAGACCTTGCTGAAAGTGCTGGTGGAGCTTCAGGATGAGCTGCTGTATCAGTACCCAGGCACGAGGCATCTGGTGGATGGAAAGCAAGCAAAAACTGAGAGGTAAATGCAAAAAGAGATAAGAACTTGCTGAACCCTTTGGTGTCCAGCAGGCAGGACAATGCCCAGCCCTCCTGAGCACCCTTCCCTGCTGCTCTCTCAGGTGCTGCTGGGTCTGGGTGACAGACACTCTGTTATTTGCATTCCTTGTGGAAAGTCTGGTTTGGAATATTTCTGATTATGGAGCAGTGGCTGAATGGGGCTTTTAACAGAAATATCAGCGTGGAAGGGCCAGCAAGGATCCCACAGTGCCTTAGGGAGGGACAGGGTGTTTATCCTGAGTGCTTTTGTTCCAGTGAGGATGAAATCCTGAGCAGCAGCGATGAGGAGCCAGTGGAGAAGGCTCAGGAGAAGAGGAGGAGCCTCCCCAAGAGGAAGCTGAAGTTTGAGGAGTACCCTGAGTTCATAGCCAAGCGCTACAGGGACTTCAGGAGCTACAGGAACAGCACCCTGCAGAAGTGGCACGACAAGACCAAGCTGGCAACTGGCAAAATGGGCAAGGCAAGGCCTGGTTTGTGTGTGCTGGCATGGCCCCCATGGAGCAGGGATCTAGGGAATGAGTCCATACTGAAAAAGGGGAAATCTGGGTGGGGTACATGGAATAAATTCTTCCCTATGAGTGAGGGGAGGCCCTGGCACAGGGTGCCCAGAGCAGCTGTGCCTGCCCCATCCCTGCAAGTGTCCAAGGCCAGCTTGGATGGGGCTGGGAACAACCTGGGACAAAGTGGGAGGTGTCTCTTGGTAGTTTCTCTGTCTTCTCAACCAGACATCCCCTCACAGCCAATAATCTCCAGCAGAAAATAATCTCCAGGAAAATGTCACTCTTTTGCTGCAGGAGCTGTTTGTGGTTCCTCCCAGGAGCAGGGCCCTCTGACGCCCTCCTCCTCCATGAAGTGTGGGCTTTAATACAATGTGTAATCATTTCACCCAGAGATCCAGCCTCTCCTCACACCTCTGAGTTGGTATTAATCACGGAGAAGTTAATCTGGACCAGAACAGCAAAGGCATTTCATTAAACCAGGCATCAACTCGCCTCAGGTTGGGAAGGGCGAGCGAGGGAGAAACAAATAAAAAACCCTCACAGAAATCCCTGCAGTGGAGCTGACATGGGCAGACAGAGGGAGGAGAGGCTGTGTGTGTGTCTGTCTGTCTGTCTGTCTGTGTGTGTCTGACTGTGCTTGGTGCCCTGCAGGGTTTCGGAGCCCTGGAGCGCTCGGTGCTGGCGCAGATCGAGCATGTGCTGCTGGGAAGGGCGAGCAAGGGAGAAACAAATAAAAAACCCTCACAGAAATCCCTGCAGTGGAGCTGACATGGGCAGACAGAGGGAGGAGAGGCTGTGTGTCTGTCTGTCTGTGTGTCTGACTGTGCTTGGTGCCCTGCAGGGTTTCGGAGCCCTGGAGCGCTCGGTGGTGGCGCAGATCGAGCACGTGCTGCTGGGAAGGGCGAGCAAGGGAGAAATCCCTGCCCTGGAGCTGACATGGGCAGACAGAGGGAGGAGAGGCTGTGTGTGTGTCTGTCTGTCTGTCTGTCTGTGTCTGACTGTGCTTGGTGTCCTGCAGGGTTTTGGAGCCCTGGAGCGCTCGGTGCTGGCGCAGATCGAGCACGTGCTGCTGGACAGGGAGCGCCTGCTGCGGCGCACGCAGACCCGCCGCTCCCTGTACACCGTGCTGGGCAAGCAGCAACCCCAGGCTGCCCCAGCCCCTCAGCCCGGGCCTGACAACTCGGTAAGGAGGGGAAATTTCACTGATTTATCCTGGGAAACTCCACAGAGCTGGTATTTCATTGATTCAGCCTGGGAAGCTCGGCAGCGCGATGGGGCTGTGCTCGGTTGGGAGGTGGGTGGAGAGGGTGGCTTCTCTTTGCCATGGAGAATGGTCTCCCTTGGTAGCCACACAAATGGTCTCCTTTGGTAGCCACACAAATGGTCTCCCTGGGTAGCCACACTCCTCTTTTCCAAGAGAAAATGGTCTCCCTTGGTTGCTGACACTGGGGCAGCGACCTGAACATTTCCAAACTTTGCTGGGTTGTCGCTGACATCTTATGTGAAAAATCCTTTCTTAGGATTTTTCCTGCTGGAGCTGAGAAGCTCAGTAACAAATGTGAACAATGGTTATCTGCTGCTGTGGAATGCAACAGGTGGATCCATGATTGGTCCCCTGTAGATGTTTAGATCTACTGACCACTCACAGCAAGGCTGCTCTTGCTTTCTGCCAGGAGACAGACCTTTGTTATTATTCTTTCTATTCTATTCTTAGCATAGCCAGCTTCTGAAGAAGCTCCTTTCCTTTTCTATTTCTATGTAGTATAGTTATAATGTTATATATATATCATAATAAATCAAGCCTTCTGATAATGGAATCAAGATCCTGACTCTTCCATCCTCTAAAAAACCCCTGTGACCACCGTCACAGGAGGGTGGCTTCTCTTTGCCATGGAAAATGGTCTCCCTGGGTAGCCACACTCCTCTTTTCCAAGGAAAAATGGTCTCCCTTGGTTGCTGACATTGGGGTAGCAACCTGAACATTTCCAAACTTTGCTGGGTTTCTCCAAAACTAAAGCTGCCACCAAGGAGGACCAGGCATGCCCTAGAGGCCCCTTAGGGCCAGCTCTGAGCTGATACCAGACCCCAGGGAAATGATTTCACCTTAGGGCCAGCTCTGAGCTGATACCAGACCCCAGGGAAATGATCTCACCCTGGGGACATGATTTCTTTTTCCCACAGAAAATGGTCTCCCTTTGCAGCCACTCACACGTGCCAATAATAGAGTGCCAAGCCAGAAATTTGCAAACTTTGCTGCATTTCTGAGTGTGGGTTCCTGCAGTGTAATGGCTAAGGAAAAACATTTAAATTCCAGTTTTGTGATTATCTCCTCTCCCAGTTCCTGACAGGGTTTCCCTGAGCTGGGATTGTGCCCCTCCTGTGCTGCTCACTAATTCTGATTTTTGAGGTGGCAGCAGCAAAACTTGGTTTTCATTCTGCAGTTTAGAGTCTTTAACCCAGAAAGTCCCTTTTAAAATCATACTGCATATAACCTACAGAATATGTTAGTAGTAAGCCCTTTATTAATTTAGTATTTAAGAATGAATAAATACTCAATTCTGAGAGATCAGGTAGAATTACTGGACTTGCAAGATGTATTTTTGCCATTACATTAAAAATATCTGTAGTATTTTGCCAGAAAGACTTTGCACAGTCCTATTTATTTCCCAGTAAAGGCATCATAAATCTATTCTGGCATTGGCAGCATTTCTGCCTTGCCTTTAAATGTATTCCTGCTCCTTAAAAGCTGGTTATGTTGGGAATTTTTCCCCATTCCTCCATATCAAGTGTGTTTACAAGGTGCTGCAGGTGATGTCTCTGAAACCAGGGACAGAAATGTGCACATGTGAGCTCTCAGTGTTTCCTTGGTGCTTGCAGGAAGTCCTCCCTCCCTCAGACTCCAACAGGCACCTGAAGGACATTGATGAGGAGATATTTGATGATGATGACTTTTACCACCAGGTAGGTGATGCTAAATGTGTGCTGCAGTTATGGCTGCAGTTGGGTTTAATGCTCACACAGACAATGCTCTTGGTTCTGTGCTCTGTGTTTCTCTTTTCCTGTAAAGCTCAGTTGCCTGTTTTAACACCCTGAATCTCTGCCAGTCCCTCAGGGCACTGTGCTCTCAGTTTCTGCTCTGGGGCTCTGTGAGTTTGAGGTTTCCTGTGGGGGTGAGCTTGCAGGAGCTGTGCCTGCTCTCCCTGGGGAGCAACACAGGAGAAAAGGCTCTGAATCCTCTCTGTTCTCTGTGGGCAGAGCCCCCTTAGGAAAAACAGTCCCAGAGGATCCTCAGGAACACTGGAAGTTGTTTTTGTCTCAGCCTAGAGCATCTCATTCACCTGCTGAATGGGAGAGCTCCTGGGCTGCTCCAGCACTTCCCTTGGAGCTGGGCCAGCTTGGATCCAGGCCAGTTATTCCTTTATTTGCAGAATTCTTAGAAGCAAGTAATCTGCACCCAGTGCAGGGAAACACTGTGTTTGTAGTTCATTTAATAAAGACAGTGCCAGCTCTGTGAAAACTGGAATTGTCACATACTGAGCGATGTGTCACTGCAAGCCCTTCCCCAGAGTGTGAAACCTCTGCCTGCTTTGGTGATCCACACAGAGCCTGACCTTCAGGAGTAAACAAATATCATTTTATCACTGGAAAGGCAGATTTTTAAAAATTTGAATAATTATTAGAGTGGCTTGTAAAGTTCTAGGGGAGTAGGAGAGAGCTGTTGCCATGTGAGGGTGCCAGTGGTGATGGGACAGGGCAGGAATCCCTTTCCTGTTGGCAGCAGGGATTGAAGATAAATCTTAATAAAGATAAATCTTGATTTATCTTTAATAATAATGTTGAGATATTACCAATATACGATATTACTAATATCATTGAGATATTACTGAGGTGGAATTTGGGTCCAGGTGTTCCAGCAGCCCAGCTTTGGGGGCAAACTGGACCCTAAGAACAGAGAAGAAGTGCAATTGGTATAACAGAATCATGGAGTGGAGAAACAGCTGAGGTTGACAGTCCAAGGACCTGTGCAGAGAAGGTGCTTCTTGGCCATGAAATGTTAATTTTTTAAAAAGAAAACAGCAATGGATGAGTGTCCCCATCTTTCCCTCTAATAACTGTAACTGTGCTAAATGGTGATTTCAGAAATATGAGCAGGCCCAGCTTAGCTTCTCCCCTCCCTGGTTAATTGGGGTGCTGGGGTTAATCTAAATTAAAACTTAAACTAATAGAGGTCATTGAGGGAAGAGAGTCACCTGAGTAAAACAAATGGCTCTGCCAGGCACAACTGGATCCTGGCCATTTCCCAAGAGGGAAGTGGCAGCAAATTGGAGCAGTTTGAGGCACGGGCAGGGGTGAAGGATGGGTGGCAGGGGCTGGGCTCCAGCTGCAGCTGGCAGCACAGCCAGCCTCGGGTGGCACCTGGGAGCCCCAGGGGCTGGGGTTGCAGTGTGAGGCTGGAGCAGCTTTAATCACCTGCAGTCCTTGGCAGCAGCTCCCACAGCCTCGTCCATCACAGGCAGACATGTGCTGAGCAGCCAGGCAGCTGCACATCCATTTCCCTCTCTTGCTGGGCTTTTTCTCATCTCCCTCCCTCCTCCTCTCCTTCCCTTCCAGCCTTTCCCCTCTCCTCCATCCCCAAAGTGCCTCCTGTGCAGATCCCAGTGGTTTTGGGGTGCCCTGGTTTGTGTTCAGTGCTCTGTGGGGTTTGGCAGAGACTGGAGGCAGTTCAGGGATAAGGCTGGGGAAGGTGGCTCTGTGTTTTCTGTCACCTCCCAATTAAATTGGATTCATAAAGTGCTTTCCTTTATTTGTCAGGGCGCTGAGCTGGAGCTGAACATTGCATTGAGAGCAGGGAGAGCAGAGCACAATGGAGCTGACAGGGCCCTGAATGGCTCTGCTGTGCCTGGGTCAGAGCTGAGCTCTGCTCTGTGTGTGTGGGATTGCATGTGGGCATGGAAATAACCCCTGGCAGGGAGCTGCTTCTGCAGCACTGCTCAGCAGCAGGCTCAGGGTGCTCACAGCCCCTGACCCCTGTGCATAACACTGATTGCAGCCTGCATTTCAGCACCTGCCTCTTCCTTCCTATTGAGATCTGCACCCAGGCTTTCCTTGGGTCCTTTTCACTCTTCTAAATAACATTTTATAGTTGTTCATTTGTTTTGATTACTGCTTAAAAGGTAAAGATTCAGATAAAGAACAGTGCTGGAAATCAGCTTCCTCTACGTGTCAGTGTGAAATTAGGCAAGTAAAAATGAGCCAGATTTGATGAATGTGCACAAGTTAATGATAACAGAATAAGTAGTTACACTGTTTTATTATAGATTATAATAAAAAGCTCTTTAATTAATCTGTTTTTCTTCTGGAAAAACAATTTTCTCATCCAAGTCCTAATACTCAGTAAAATTCAGCAGGTGAGTCTGGTGGAATTTTGTGATGATTCAGGATTTAACTCTCTTCTGCCTGTTCATCCCACTTTGCCTTTTCTCCTGCTCTTCACTTGTTTTCTAAGCAGTTGCAGTTTTTATTGAGATGACCCATATTGGATGGTGATGGAAGGCTGAGCTGGTAATGCAGTGAAATATTTTTATTTGAGTGGGAATAGTTAAAGTGTTTCAGAAGCTCCTCATTACTGGCAGCAGTGAGAGGCTGGAGGTTTCCTTTTCCTTTAAATCCTCCTTCATCCATGGTTTTTAGGGAAGAAAAAGGCTTTTTTATTTTTAGGAGTCATATTTACGTAGGATTCATTACAACTGATATTGCAGCATTAAGACTTAAAATTCCAGCCTGCTACCAGGGAGCTGCTGCTCTGACATGCTACAGTGGAGATTTTATTGTTAGCTTGAAATACTCCTGTGGTAAAGGAGAGAGTGGAAATTGGTTTATTTCCAGCAGGAATTAGGTTAGTGTTCATATGCTAAGTGTTCCACTGGTAGCAGCTCTTCCCAGAACAAATGTTCATCACTTCTGGCAGCAGGTGTGCCTGGGGAGAGTTGGGAATATCCACAATCCCTTTTTGCCTCTGCTCTCTCTGCTTTGGGGCATTTTGTGACAGCCCACGGCCACCAGTCCTGGCTGTGGAGCAGGAGCACCCAAGGAATCACCAAATCCTTCCAGGGGGGTTCTCAGAGCTGGGATTTACCCCAAAATCAGCATCCTTAACCCCTTGTGTGCCTCTCTGGAATCTCAGTGGTGGAGATTCCCCCAGGTGTCCCCAGCAGCTCCTGGGGGACCCTGCTGTCCTCTCCCAGGGATTTGGTGATGCCCTAAACAAGGAATTTTCCAATTCAGGAAAGTGTAAAAGCCAAGGAAAGCTGGAGTTGGGCTCTTCCCTGAAACAGTTTTGGGGGTTGCCTATAGGGAGGGGAAGAAAATACATCAGGAAATGTTGTGATGGTGAAACAACTTTTCTCCTTTGTAAAATATCAGCCAGATTTTAGTGCAATGTCAGATTTATTTTGTGTACATCTGGAATATTATGGAAAGCTGTTCACTATGATTTAACACGATATAGACAAAATCCAGAGAAGTATTAAAAGTCAATAATGGTGAGGAATAGAGAAGGCTGGCTTTGTGACAAGCTGGTTTACCTTAATTAAACCGGTGAGTGATTAATATGGACAGCTGATCTTGTGGCTTTAATTAGATGCATTTAGAGTTTTGTGTGAGTAAGAGATGTCTCGAACCATCCCACAGGTTAATGGCAATACAATACTCTTATCACAGGCATGTATCTTTCAAATGGCTGGGTGGATGGTTAATAACACATTTTAAAGCTTGATTTGGAGCTTCTCTTAATGGGTTCTTTGAAAACAGGCAAATCTGTGCATTTACACACACCTGAATTTGAATAAAATGGGCTTTCAAAAGAGGCTGCCCAATGATTTCCACTTGCATTTTATTAAATAGAAGAACTAAGTTTTTAAAAAGCATTTTAAGGGGATTTAAAATAATATTTGAGCTGCAACTTAAATTTTCTCTGTTGTTGGTAGAAATCCAAATGTTGTTACAGGGCTACTGAGTGGAGCTTGGCAGGGGATCTATAGTTGGACTTCTTTTTAAATTTGATTTGCTCTTTAAGGTCCAAGACAAGTGAGCCTTTTGTCAGAGGCTGATTTCAGCTCTCCTCAGCTCTTTGTCTCAACTGGCAATTCTTAGGGGTCTGCAAATCACAGAGGTCAGTGAGTGCAGGATTAGAAACACTGATAGATAGTGCATGAAAATGAGACCTAACCTCTAAAATGAAAAGGGACCTCTAAAATGAGAAATGAGCCCTGGAACAGCCCCCTGCTGGCATTTCTGTGCCCAGTGGGCCTGGTGTGCATCCCTGCCTGGCACTGAGAGGAGCCCCTTTGGGGAGTTCTGTAGGGATCTGGGTTTGGTGCCAGCACAGCTTTGGGTTCTGCAGCAGCAGCACTGCCTGCCAGGGGCAGCTCAGCTGGCACTGACACTTCCCCTGCTGCTCCCAGCCTGGGCAAACAGCTGGCACTGGGAGCTGGGCTTGGGATGGGACTGGGCTGGCCTGGGACACTGAGCTGAGCTTGGGCTGTCCTGGGACACTGAGCTGGGCTTGGGATGGGACTAGGCTGTCCTGGGACACTGAGATAAGCTTAGGATGGAGCTGGGCTGCCCTGGGACACTGAGCTGAGCTTGGGCTGTCCTGGGACACTGAGCTGAGCTTGGACTGTCCTGGGGCACTGAGCTGGGCTTGGGATGAGCCTGGGCTGTCCTGGGACACTGAGCTGAGCTTGGGATGGAGCTGTTCTTCCCTGTGCTGTCCTGGGACACTGAGCTGAGCTTGGGATGGGGCTGGGCTGTCCTGGGGCACTGAGCTGGGCTTGGGATGGGCCTGGGCTGTCCTGGGACACTGAGCTGAGCTTGGGATGGGGCTGGGCTGCCCTGGGACACTGAGCTGAGCTTGGGATGGAGCTGGGCTGCCCTGGGACACTGAGCTGAGCTTAGGATGGAACTGTTCTTCCCTGTGTTGCCCTGGGACACTGAGCTGAGCTGCAGTTCAGGGCAGAGGTGAAGGAGGAAAAGCCAACCAGGATCTCTTTCAAATCAAAGCCTTTTGATGCTGGAATTGCCTAACTCTGTCTTCACACATCAGGGCTTAAGGCTGATGGTGATTTACTCACACTTCCTAGTTAATAATTAGGCATTGGGAGACACCATATATCACTCCTAATGGAATATATGGGGTCTGATGAGAGTTTTCTGTTTTGACTAATAAATTTGAAGCAGAATCGCCAGGCTTAATGAAATATTACCATTTGGGAAGTGCTTTAAGTCTTGTGCTGGGAAAACAGTGTTGCTTGATTCAGTAAATGAATTTATCATTCACTCTGTATCCCAGGCTCTGGCTGGCTCTGGAGCAGGGGCTGGATGCAGGACTCTGAACCAGAAAGCAGAAAACTAATCAAATCCTTAAAGACCAAAGGCAGCCAGGCAGGCCTGGCCTGACTTTTTCAGTGGTAGCCTCTGGCTACATCCACTTTTATTTTAGTAACCATTGTTAGCATGATTTATAACCTCAGCTCGGAGACTTTTGCTATTTAGATGTAACAAGATGCTTCACAGCTTTTATTTCCATTTCCTAATTTCCCTCTTGCTCCTGCTTTTTTTTTATTATTTTTTTATTATTCTCCCTTTCTTTGCCTCGCTCTGCTCTCCATGCAGTGCCCCCAGTCCCACAGCTGGGATGCCCTGAGGAACATCTGGAGCACTGCAAGGCCTTGCCAGCCCCAAGGTTAAACTGGGTTAGGAACCAGCCCCAAAAATGCATCTTGGAGTTGTGGGATGGTTTGGGTTGGAGGGAACCTTAAAGCTCATCTTGTTCTACCCCATCACAGTCAGGGACCCTGTCCCAGGTGCTCCCAGCCCTGCCCA
Source organism: Geothlypis trichas (assembly GCA_009764595.1). Taxonomy (NCBI): domain Eukaryota; kingdom Metazoa; phylum Chordata; class Aves; order Passeriformes; family Parulidae; genus Geothlypis; species Geothlypis trichas. The sequence continues at coordinate 10,071,396 of CM019921.1, forward strand.
GCCCAGCCTTGGGCAGTGCCAGGGATCCAGGGGCAGCCACAGCTGCTCTGGGCACCTGTGCCAGGGCATCCCAACCTCCCAGCCAGGAATTCCTCCCCAATATCCCCCCATCCCTGCCCTCTGGCACTGCCTCCCCAGTGTGGGCACACTGGGGCCCTCCTTGGTGTTCTGTGCCAGCAGGAGGAGCCCAGCCCTGCAGAGGTGTGCTGGTGCCCAGGGTGGCAGTGTGACATTGCCCTGTGCCAGGGGCAGAGCAGGCAGCTCACACCCTGCCTGCTGCAGCACAGGAACCACTCTCAGCTCCCTGCTCCTTGTGGCTGCTGCTCCAAGCCTCCCTCCCACCTTGCTTTTGACAGAATATTGACTGGAAAGCAAGATCCCATTTCTGCTTAGCCTTGAGGGCAGCTGTTTGCAGAGTGGCAGTGCTACACAGGTTTACTGTGTCGTGTGTCTGTGTAACACTGGATTTGGATCTTGTATTTAGCTGCCAGAAGTGACTGTGATGAAGTGGCAGAGATAAACTGATAGATTGGGTGCCAGAAAGATGTTGGGAATCAATCAGATAAACAGGGCAGAGAAGTTGCTTGCTGTTTTCTAGTGATAATAAACCAGTGGCCTGGCTCCTGGAATTTTAAAATGTAATTGCTGTGGTAATAATCTCCAAAAATAAGCAAGTAGAAAAAAAAAAAAAAGTAGTGGCAGGTTTTAATTATGTTTGAATCACTGTTTTTTTCTAGTAATGTAGTGTATGCCTGGAGGAAGGTACAGGGTGGAGGAAAAGCATCCTGCATCCTTTGTTGCCTGGATTCTGGTTCCAGGTGTGCCAGTTCCAGATGTTTCTGAGCTGTACCTTCACTGCTAGGTGTCCACAGAGCAGTTTGTTCCCCTCAGTTTTGGAGGGTTTGTTTCTGTTCCTGGTGTTGATACCCAAGGCACAGCAGCACGGTGTGCAGTGAGTGCTGACAAACACAGCACCAGGCAGGGGTCAGAAAGGCTCCTCACAGCATCCCCTGGCTGCAGGAGGCAGAGAGGACAAACCCCAGCCCTCAGGACATGAGAAGCAATAGAAAAGGCTGCCTGAGCATTCCTGCTGGAGCCATAAAAGGATTTTGCTGTGCTGTTCTCTGAGAGAGCAGCACTGCCCAGCTGTTTGGGAATTGTTTGTTCCCCTGCCCTTCCCCAGCTGTGGGGCTGAGCCTTTCCTGCACATTGTCCCATTACACCTGGGGCAGCTGGCTGTACAACTGGGCTTGTCTCAGGTGGGTTTTGCTTGTCTCAGATGGGTTTTGGTTGTCTCAGGTGGGTTTTGCTTGTCTCAGATGGGTTTTTCTTGTCTCGGGTGGGTTTTGCTTGTCTTAAATGGATTTTGGTTGTCTCAGGTGGGTTTTGCTTGTCTCAGATGGGTTTTGGTTGTCTCAGGTGGGTTGTGCTTGTCTCAGGTGGGATTTGGTTGTTTCAGGTGGGTTTTTCTTGTCTCAGATGGTTGTGTTTGTCTCAGATGGGGTTTTTCTTGTCTCAGATGGGTTTTGGTTGTTTCAGGTGGGTTGTGCTTGTCTCAGATGGGTCTCAGATGGGGTTTTTCTTGTCTCAGGTGGGTTGTGCTTGTCTCTAGATGAGTTGTGTTTGTCTCAGATGTTTTTTCTCTCCTGCAGCTCCTGCGAGAGCTGATCGAGCGCAAAACCACAGCCCTGGACCCCAACGACCAGGTGGCCATGGGCAGGTGAGTGTGGGCAGGTGGCCATGGGCAGGTGAGGGCTGGGCAGGTGAGTGTGGGCAGGTGAGTGTGGGCAGGTGAGTGTGGGCAGGGGAGTGTGGGCAGGTGAGTGTGGGCAGGTGAGGGCTGGGCAGGTGAGTGTGGGCAGGGGAGGGCTGGGCAGGTGAGTGTGGGCAGGTGAGGGCTGGGCAGGTGAGTGTGGGCAGGGGAGGGCTGGGCAGGTGAGTGTGGGCAGGTGAGTGTGGGCAGGTGAGGGCTGGGCAGGTGAGGGCTGGGCAGGTGAGGGCTGGGCGGGTGGGTGTGGGCAGGTGAGGGCTGGGCAGGTGAGCATGGGGCTGGCACAGCCCTGTCCCTCAGCACACTCAGTGCAGAGGGCAGTGCTCAGCTCAGCCATGGGGCCATAATTCAGGAAATCCTCCTCTCCTGCAGCCTCCTGGGTGGGCTGTGGATCACCCAGGCTGGCTTTGAGGCTGTTTGTGATCCTCTGGAGGCATTTCCCCACTGGAAAGGTTTGGTCCAGGTGTTTCTGGCTCTCAGTGCCACAAAAACTGCTGAAGTTTGGCTTTGGCTCTTTGTTAACTCTGCTTTGGTGTTGTTTGAGAAGAATAAACCTCCTGACATCAGTTAAAGCAATTCCTGTGTATCCCTCCTGTAAGAAGGGATTCTGTACAATGAAAATGTACAGTGAATGCTCCCTGCATGCAGAACTAAAATATAATTCCATGCAGGGAAGCTTTTATTTCTCTTTTACTTTCTAACTCTAGAATTTTAATTCTAGAGTTAGAAAGTAAAAAATCTTCCAAATGCCACTTCATGAGCAGAGTACACTGATATAGCCAGAGGCTCCAATTCAGGAAAGTGTAAAAGCCAAGGAAAGCTGGAGTTGGGCTCTTCCCTGAGACAATTTTGGGGGGTTTGTCTATAGGGAGAGGAGGAAAATACATCAGGAAATGTTGTGATGGTGAAACAGCTTTTCTTCTTTGTAAAATATCAGCCAGATTTTAGTGCAATGTCAGATTTATTTTGTGTACGTCTGGAATATTATGGAAAGCTATTCACTATGATTTAACACGATATAGACAAAATTACATTTAAGTGGTGATTGCATTGTACATTTATCTGACTTTACAATAAAATAGATTACAGTAATTAAGATTATATTAAGATTGCAGTAATTGGATTTTGTTAGATTTTTTCCCTGATGTCGAGTTTTCATTGTATAAATCAGGTGAGATGACTCTCATTTCAGTTTAAAAAAATATTTATAACCAGGAGAAGTTTTTCCCTGCTGGAAACTTCTTTGGCTTGAGGAAGTTGTGATTGGGAAGGGGAGTTTTTAATGCAGTTGGGGATCAGAGAGTGTTTCTGGGGGTGCTCAGTGGCTCTGAGCTGTGCTCCTGCTCATTCCCCAGGCAGTGGTTGGCCATCCAGAAGTTACGGAGCAAAATCAAGAAGAAAGTGGACAGGAAAGCCAGCAAAGGGAGGAGAATCCGGTGAGTGCCACCTGCTGCAAGCACACACAAATCCTCATTGTGGGGAAAAAAATAAAACCTGACAGCTCTGGGTGTGTTTAATTACCCCAGATGGCTCTGGGGGTCTGGGCTGGTTTGTGACTTGGAGGGTGTTTGCTGCTGTGGGCAGCCAGTGGGGAATGCTGGTGTGCCTGGAGCCTGGAATGAGTGGGGAATGCTGGTGTGCATGGAATTGGAGCCTGGAATCACTGGGGAATGCTGGTGTGCCTGGAGCCTGGAATCACTGGGGAATGCTGATATTCCTGGAATTGGAGCCTGGAATCAGTGGGGAATGCTGGTGTGCCTGGAATTGGAGCCTGGAATCAGTGGGGAATGCTGGTGTGCCTGGAATTAGAGCCTGGAATCAGTGGGGAATGTTGATGTTCCTAGAGCCTGGAGTCAGTGGGGAATGCTGGTGTGCCTAGAACCTGGAATGAGTGGGGAATGCTGGTGTGCCTGGAATTGGAGCCTGGAATCAGTGGGCAATGCTGGTGTTCCTGGAACCAGGAATCCCTGGGCAATGCTGCTGTTCCTTCAGCCTGGAGTTGGAGCTTGGTGGGTGCAGCCTGGGAGCATTGCCCCACTCAGGGTCTGGGGAAGCCCCAGGGAAAGGTGCTCACATGTCCCTGAGCTTTTTGGGGCTGGGATTTCCAGAGGGAGCCAACAAACCCCTCTGGTGCAGTTTGTATTTCCTGGCTGAGACACGGGCAGCAGCTCCAAGGGAAGATGTGCAGAAACACCTCAGGTAAATCTCTGTTTCTCCACGAGTGCCAGCTGGAATTTGGTGTCAGGTGTCTCTTTGTAACTCACATCACAGCTCCCTCATGTCTGAACCATTTCTCTGCTGGATCACTCACTGGCTGAGCTCAGTGCTGGGGAGGGAGGCAGCCTGGAGAGCAGGAGGTGATTCCCCTCCCTGAGATCAGCATGATTTGTGGTGGAGGAGGGAGCATGCTGAAAAGCTGCTCTGCTTCCTGAAAAATCCAGCACATTAACCATCCTTTGTGAGTAAACTATAAATCCTGACTTTAGATGGCATCTGATAGAAAGTCACTGGAGTCAGGCTGGGTCTGGCCTGGCATAGCAATTTTTAAGATAGATGTCATAAGATAATTTATTGAAAGAGGGAAGAGCTACTTTGTTGGCCTGAAAAGCCCATAATTATTGACTATCAATATTCCTTTCTGTCAGCATCACATGTAATTGGATATATTCAGGATTCAGTCAGAACTCCTGACAGCATCACACAACTGAGGCAGCCCCATAAACCTGCAGGAGTGATGGGGAACTGCTGCTGTGCAGTGCCAGTTAGCTACTCTGACATCTCAGGGGCCTCTTTCTGCTTTTTAACTAAAAGTTGAGCTGACCCTGCAGGGAAAATAACAATAAAAGGAGGAAGGACTCATAGTCTGTGGCTGGGATTGAGAGGCAGTTGAGCTCCTGCATTTTCAGAATTGGGCAGTGGAGCCCAAATGGGTTTTTAAATAGTTGGTGCTTCCACTGAGAGACTTGGTGTCACCCCAGGAGATCCCTGACTCTGTGTTCTTCTCTAGAACTGGGACAGCACTGCTTACACGGGGGACTTTGAGGTCCTGGAGAGCCAAATATTTAATACCAAGTTTATTCTGTCTCCTTAATTCTTCCCTTTTAGCAAAGCTTCAGTATTACAGCCCGTGTGGGTGCAATGTGCTGGTTCCTTGTAGGGGCTGAGGATCTTCAGGTGCTTCCAGAGGCAGTCAGTTTTCCCCTGGGCATGAAGGAAATTGGTGCATTAAGAGGGGAAATGAATTCATCCAAAAATCAAATTTCAGAGAGCTGGTGGCTGTGGAGGAGGGATGTGTGCACACCTTCCTCCTGTCAGTGTTTGCTGAGCTCTGCTGCTGCAAGCTGGGCTGTCTTTCTACACATATTGCACTAAGTGAAATATTTTCCATTTCATATGGAATATTTCCCATTGGACTGGGGTTTTCCAAAAGCAACAGCTGGAGCTGAGTGGGCTGTGCCAGGAGCCCTGAGAGCCAGGCTGTGCCAGCAGAGCCCTGCCCTGGCTGTGCCCACAGCACAGCTTGTGCCTGCTCCTGGCTCCATCCCTGCCACCCCTTTAAACTGGCTTTAAACCTTCTCAGTACCCTGTTAAATTTTATGTCAGGTCCTTGAATATTAATCATGAAATCCCTGCCCAGGATGGCAATGGGAAGGGGATCCTCTCTCTGGACAGCCTGCAGCAATGTTTGGTGGTGGGATCATGCCCCATCTCTGCACAGCCCTTGTCCTGTCCCCTCCATCCCTGGGTTTTCCATGCTCCATTTGCAGGGTGGCAATTCCCAGCCCAGGAAATGGCTCCAGAGTGGGATTTGCTGTCCTTGAGGGCTCTGCAGGGCACAGAGCAGGGCAGGAGGGGCAGCAGATGGATGCTGCAGTGAAAGGAGGGGCTGTGTGTGTGTCTGGGGCTGTGTGTGTGTCTGGGGCTGTTTGTGTGTCTGTCTGGGGCTGTTTGTCTGTCTGGGGTGTTTGTGTGTCTGGGGCTGTCTGTCTGGGGCTGTGTGTGTGTCTGGGGCTGTTTGTGTGTCTGGGGCTGTGTGTCTGTCTGGGGCTGTGTGTCTGTCTGGGGCTGTTTGTCTGTCTGGGGCTGTTTGTGTGTCTGGGGCTGTTTGTGTGTCTGGGGCTGTTTGTGTGTCTGGGGCTGTTTGTCTGTCTGGGGCTGTGTGTCTGTCTGGGGCTGTGTGTCTGTCTGGGGCTGTGTGTCTGTCTGGGGCTGTGTGTGTGTCTGGGGCTGTGTGTGTGTCTGTCTGGGGCTGTGTGTCTGTCTGGGGCTGTTTGTGTGTCTGGGACTGTGTGTCTGTCTGGGGCTGTGTGTCTGTCTGGGGCTGTTTGTGTGTCTGGGGCTGTTTGTGTGTCTGGGGCTGTGTGTCTGTCTGGGGCTGTGTGTCTGTCTGGGGCTGTTTGTGTGTCTGTCTGGGGCTGTGTGTCTGTCTGGGGCTGTGTGTCTGTCTGGGGCTGTGTGTGTGTCTGTCTGGGGCTGTTTGTGTGTCTGGGGCTGTTTGTGTGTCTGGGGCTGTGTGTCTGTCTGGGGCTGTGTGTGTGTCTGGGGCTGTGTGTGTGTCTGTCTGGGGCTGTTTGTGTGTCTGGGGCTGTGTGTCTGGGGCTGTGTGTCTGTCTGGGGCTGTGTGTCTGTCTGGGGCTGCTGTCCTGTGCCTGCCTGGGATGAGGCAGGATTTGCTGTCCCTCACTGTTCACCAGAGGGGAGCAGGGGGAATTGCCAGCTCCAGCTGGTGATTTCTGAGGGCTCAGCCCCCAGGCTCTCCCTGCTTTCCCCTGGGCTGTTCCTGCTCAGCATTTGCTCCTCTGGGCAGTTCCTGATGTGCTGCTGCTGTCCCCAGGTTCCACGTCCACAGCAAGCTGGTGAGCTTCATGGCACCCATTGACCCCTGCACCATGAATGATGATGCCAGGTGAGTAAGAGATTAATTATGCTCCTCAAATGGCTCCATGACAGCGTGGTATTGACCTGTTCTTCAGCCTGTCACCCTCTCCAGTCCTTCTTATCAGCTCCCCATTTGTCACTGGCATCACAGCCTGGGTGTCTTGGTCACATCTGTCCTGGCAGCCTGGCTGAGCTTTCACTCTGTAATTACTGTGGTACAAACCAGAAAGTGTCATAAATCTCAGCACCCGGGCTTTGATTCCTGCTTTAGAGCTCCTAATTTCAAATTAGTTTCAAAATAATTCGAAAAAGTCCTAAATGTTGAAATTTCCCCATTTTATGGAATCAGTTTGGGAATACACAGCTCAGCCACCTGGTGTCTTCAGGTGGAGTCAGAGCTTAAAAAGAGCTTTTCTTCTAACAGAAATGGCAATTTCTCTGTTCTGGTTAATGTGCATTTTCTTAGCTCAGTTAATAACTGCAATGGTTCTCTCAAGATTCACTCAGGACTTTTATGTTGCTCGTGTTTATCTCTGCTTAAAGAGTACAGAATTTTATTGGGAGACTGTAAGGTTTTAATGTGGTAATTAGTAAAGAAAACACTAAAGTAGAATTCTGTGCATGGTTTCCAGGCAGCTCTGCCACATACCCACCCCTGTTTCTCCAGCAATGCTCTTTAAACCCAACCTCCATCAGCTGAGCTGTTTGTGGGAAGGAGGTGGAATAATCTTTCCAGTGAATGGATGGAGAAAGCTTGAGAAACATCTTTCCCCTGGGTTGTGGAGCATGTTTGTGCTTTGTGAGGGAGAGATGTCATTTGTCTGTTTGTGGAAAGGAAACCAAATACCTGCTGCCTTTTGGGGGATTGCAGGGACTTAGGGATGAGGAGTTTTGTGTCCACAGCACCTGTGCAGTTTCATCACTGCATCTCTCTCAGAGTTGCTTTACTCTGGCTTTTCTCTCCTTTTTTATTTCCTTTTCAAGTGAGAGCAAAGCCCAGCTACTCTGATTTTCCAGTGTTGTTTGGATCCTCTCCCTACAAAAGGAAATGTGGTGGGCTCCAAGCTGTTCCTCCAGCCATGCAGTCCTAATGTTGAGCTTGAATTTCCCTCTGCTGTGATTTGGGACAATAATTTCTTGTCCTGTTCCAGGTGGGAACAGATTCTCACCTCCTCTTTGCAGCTGCCCTGGCACATTTGAGTGGGAATTCCCACAGGGGCAGGAGCCTCAGGGCATTCCAGAATTTCTGTGCAGCATTGCCCTGAAAGCCTCCTCTTTTAGGGGGTCAGCCATGGGAGCATGCAGAGCTCCTGTGCCAGGTCCATGTGTTGGTTTATTCATGGGCAGGCTGAGGCTCAGGAGTGCCCTGGGGTGTTCCCAGGGCTGGGGAGGCTCCAGTGCCCCCAGGTGAGGTCTGTGTGTCCATCTGGGTTTATCCTGTCTGTCTGTCTGTCTGTCTGCTCTGTCCCTGTGAGCACTCTCAAGTGTCAGGTTTCTGCAGGCTCTGATGAACATCCCTGTTTCACCTCTGGAGGACAGTGGCTTGCAGGGAGAGACATCCTCTAAGGACACAGATGTTTGGTGCAAACACCTTTATCTCCCCAGACAGCTCAGGTTATTCTGACAGGTGAAACAAGATTGTGCAAATATGCAACAGTGATCTAATCAGCTGGAACAACAGCAGTATTTTAACTGGCACTACCTTTTAACAGCATCATTAAGGGCTCTCATTACTCTTTTATTAGAGGCTCACTCTATTTCTTATCAGATTACAGAATGAACATAACTCATGGCACTGATTTGATCTCCTGTTAAAGAGGATTACAGCTCTGCATTAGCTGGGATTGACATGGTTTGTAATTTGCTGTTGCTACCAGGCTGGCAGTGTGACCCCTCCCCACAGCCATCCATCATCATTAAACCTGGCACCAACCAGGGCTCTGAGCAGCCCAGGGGGGCAGGCAGGACATGGGGGACACTCTGCAATCCCAGCTGGGGAATGGATCCCATTTTGCACAGGCTGGGCTGTGTGATGGTGCTCACAGGGGTCTGAGGGGAGAGAGGAGGATCTGCCTCCATGCTTCAGAAGGCTTGGTTTATTATTTTGTGATATATATTATATTAAAACTATACTAAAAGAATAGAAGAAAGGATTTTATCAGAAGGCTGGCTAAGAATAGAATAGAAAGAATGATAACAAAGGTTTGTGGACTCTCTGTCCAAGCCAGCTCACTGTGATTGGCCATTAATTACAAACATCCAACATGACCCAACCACAGATGCACCTGTTGCATCCCACAGCAGCAGATATCCATTATTTGCACTTTATTCCTGAGGCCTCTCAGCTTCTCAGGAGGAAAAACCCCAAGGAAAGGATTTTCCATAAGAGATGTCTGTGACAGGGCTGTGCCTCAGCAATGGATCCTGTTGGGGAGGAGGAATTTGCATCCTTTATAAACAGATCAGAGGAGGGTCAGGGGCTCTGCTGGGGCTGTGACAAGGCTGGCAGTGTCCCCACAATGAGGTGGGGTCCCTCAGTGCCCCCTCCAAGGGCAGGGAATGCCCCCAGGCCCTGCTGGCACAGGAGCCTCCAGCCAGAGCTGCCCCTGCAGCAGAGCCTGAGTTCACAGCCAGAGCATCCTGCTGCCAGTGAGCTGTGGATCAGAGCCTTCCCCTGGATCCAGGCAGGCCCTGTGCATTCTGTGCATTCTCCCAATCTGCATTCTCCCTTCAGTGCAGCTGCTTTGTCACAGCGAGCAGAGGGGGGTACATAGCAGGAAATCCTGGTATTAAAGGATTAATTTACTTATATGACATAGGAGTTTAATAAAAAAAAAATCAAAAAAAAAAAAGGTTGGTGAGATACCAGCCTTTAACTTGGCTCACTTTGTACTTGGGGTATTAAAGCACCATGAGAGCAGATTAATGGAGGAATTTGGGCTCTGTGATTGTCAATCCAGGGTGTTCAGCACCACAGAATTCCTGGGAGGATGCAAAGCCCTTCCTGCTGGGAGAACTGAGCCAGCAGCTCGTGCTGCATGGCACAGACCCCAGTGGCCCTGTTGGTGTGAGGAAAATGCCCCCAGGTCTGTCCAGGAGGAGGGAGGATGGAGAGGATGTCCTGCTTGGGGAACAGGGGCAGGCTGGAACCAAGGAACTTTATCCTGTGAGACTGAACCTGCTTGGGGCATCCTGAACCTGCTTGGGGCACCCTGAACCTGCTTGGGGCATCCTGAACCTGCTTTGGGCATCCTGAACCTGCTTTGGGCATCCTGAACCTGCTTGGGGCATCCTGAACCTGCCTGGGGCATCCTGAACCTGCTTTGGGCATCCTGAACCTGCCTGGGGCACCCTGAACCTGCCTGGGGCACCCTGAACCTGCCTGGGGCATCCTGAACCTGCTTGGGGCATCCTGAACCTGCTTGGGGCACCCTGAGGCACCCCAGCTCTGCAAGCCCAGAGCCCCAGACTGGTTTGGGTGGGAGAGAGCTCAGAGTCCACCCAGTGCCACCCCTGCCAGGGCAGGGACCCCTCCCTCCCTCTGTCCCAGCTGCTCCAGCCCCAGTGCCCAGCCTGGCCCTGGCATTTCTTCTCTCTGTGCCTGATTTATTCAGGATCCCCCCAGCCTGGGAGCCCTGGAGGTGCAGTGTGGCTTTCCCAGGGCTTTTGGGAGGGCTGGGGCTGCAGCAGGGGCTGCTCAGCTGCCAGGCTGAGTGTGACCCCACTGGGTGCACCCCTCCTGTCCCCACAGCTGGGGTTTGACATCCCTGGCACACAGACAGGAGCCTCTGGTATGGAAATTTCCCTCTTAAAGGGGGAAAAAAAATACCCTGTTAAGGGCTGCGAGATGATTTGTCGTTCTTCCTTTGTGAGACAATTTGTCTTCTCCTGCATCAGATCTGTTATGGAGCAGGCAGGCTGTGAAAGGGGAAATCATCCAAGGATGGCTCCCTGTGCCCAGGGCACTGCCAGAGCCTGCCCTGCCCACACACCCATCCCAGCCAGCCTGGGCAGGCAGCACTCCTGGGTCTGTGGGGAAATGGGAGCTGCTGGAGGTGCCTGTGCTCGCTGGCTCTCTGCACCTCCTGTGCTCTGTGCTGCTGTGGGAATGGGATTGGGACCAGAACCAGGATGGGACAGGCTCCCCTGTGCCCCCTCAGTGTCTGGGAATGGGATTGGGACCAGAGCCAGGGTGGGACAGGCTCCCCCTGTGCCCTGTGAGTGTGTGGGAATGGGATTGGGACCAGAACCAGGGTGGGACAGGCTCCCATGTGCCCTGTGAGTGTGGGAATGGGATTGGGACCAAAATCAGGATGGAAGAGGCTCCCCTGTGCCCTGTGAGTGTGGGAATGGGATTGGGACCAAAATCAGGATGGAAGAGGCTCCCCTGTGCCCTGTGAGTGTGGGAATGGGATTGGGACCAAAATCAGGGTGGGAGAGCCTCCCCCTGTGCCCCCTCAGTGTCTGGGAATGGGATTGGGACCAAAATCAGAGTGGGAGAGGCTCCCATGTGCCCCATGAGTGTGTGGGATGGCACTGGGACCAAAATCAGGATGGAAGAGGCTCCCCTGTGCCCCAGGTATGTGGGAATGGGATTGGGACCAGAACCAGGGTGGGACAGGCTCCCCTGTGCCCTGTGAGTGTGGGAATGGGATTGGGACCAGAACCAGGATGGGAGAGGCTCCCCTGTGCCCTGTGAGTGTGGGAATGGGATTGGGACCAGAACCAGGGTGGGAGAGGCTCCCCTGTGCCCCATGAGCACTGGGCTCACCAAGCTCACCTGGGATTCCTCTTCCTTTAATTTCATTTTTTTTAAGAGAAATACTCGTTTTTACTGAGACATTTAAGGCTTCAGATTTGTTTTGTCCTCCTGGTGCCTGCTGTGCTTGCTGGGCACTTTAATCTGAATTTCCCACCACAAGGGAGCACGGGGATCATCAGGTGCAGTTCCTCAGGGAATGATCCATGGACTGACCCCAGATTTGGTATTTCCAGCCCCTGCTCTGAGCCCCCTGTGCAGACACAAGGTTTTCCAAAGAAACCATCAGCCAGCCTCAGTTCCCTCAGGAGCTCTGTTTTCCACAGGTGCTTCTGTTCCAGCTTCTTTTCTTTTCAGTTTTTGTGAATTAAAAATTCACAGTTCCCAGTGGAGGATGGCAGTAGGAATGGGGGATGTACTCATTTCAGTGCTGCTTGTGGCATATTCTAAATTATCTCTTTTTTTTTTTTTTTTTTGGGTAGAAGAAGAGAAGTAAAAGGTGCTTGGGAAAAGGCAGAGAAATTGGTTGGAGGGTGTTTTTACTGAGAGCACAGCAGTGACTAGAGAACCATTGCTATTTTAATAAAAAAACACCCCCTAGAAACTGAATTTTCCCCCTTAATATTGTTCTTTTTCTGGTTTACAGAACTATATATTTATATTTTAATTTAATTTATTTTAATATGTATAATATTTTAATATATTCATATATTTGAATATGTACATTTAAATTTATTTTATTTATATTTTTATTAATAAATATATTTAATATATATTTATATATTTAATATATAAATATATTTATCCAATATAAATATTTTTATATAAATTATAATATGTATAAATAGAATTATATTATTTACTTTATATATAATTTGATATTATTTATTTTATATATAATTTTAGTCTTTCTATTTATTCTATATATAATATATTTATATTTATAAATATATTTATAAAAATATCTTTATAAATATATTTATATATTTATATTTATATTTATAAATGTATTTATAAAATATAAAAATATTAAAAATATATTCTATATATATTTATAACTGCCCAGCACTGGCTGCTCCCCTCCCATGTGCAGCTCATGTTTGTTGTCCCCTTGGAGTTTTTGCTGCTGCTCCAGGGGTCACAGGAGATTCCTGGGGACCTGCTGAGAGTTTTTGGGATTTATATTTTGCTGTTTCATGGGGAGTTATGAAATGTTTTATTATTTTCATCCAGGGCTCTCCTTTCTCCCTGTTGTGCCTGTGCAATGTCTGTGGCAGCTACACCTGGGCTTGGAGGGGCAGGAACCACTCTGAGCACCTGGGCTGGCTGTAGCTGCTTTTATTTAAATTATTTTAATGATTTTGCTGACCTGGAAGCAGCAGTGTCCAATGGGGAGGGCCCATCCTGCCCCTGAAGAGATGCATAAATAATTAAACCAAGGCACTCACACACACATGTTTTATGGCAAATGGCTCTGTGCTTCCTGATCATTTTTTCCAGAAACAGGTTTTATGATAATACAGTAAAAATATTAAATTAGAAAATGCCTCACTAAGGGTGATAAAACCTTACTACAGTGGAAATAGGTAATTATCCCCTCTGCAGCCTAAATGACAGTTTAAAAGAAATAAAAATGTTAGTGCTCATTACTTGCTTTTGTGGGTTGCAATAAAGGCTGAGTTAAATTTGAATTCCCTGATGGAGCTGCCGTGGTTGGAGCTGTGTCCATCCCTGCCCAGGTGCTGTGGTGGAGCTGTGTCCATCCCTGCCCAGGTGCTCCATGGATGGAGCTGTGTCCATCCCTGCCCAGGTGCTCCATGTGTCCATCCCTGCCCAGGTGCTGTGTCTGGAGCTGTGTCCATCCCTGCCCAGGTGCTGTGGTTGGAGCTGTGTCCATCCCTGCCCAGGTGCTGTGGTTGGAGCTGTGTCCATCCCTGCCCAGCTGCTCCATGGGTGGAGCTGTGTCCATCCCTGCCCAGGTGCTCCATGGATGGAGCTGTGTCCATCCCTGCCCAGGTGCTGTGGGTGGAGCTGTGTCCATCCCTGCCCAGCTGCTCCATGGGTGGAGCTGTGTCCATCCCTGCCCAGGTGCTCCATGGATGGAGCTGTGTCCATCCCTGCCCAGGTGCTGTGTCTGGAGCTGTGTCCATCCCTGCCCAGGTGCTGTGGTTGGAGCTGTGTCCATCCCTGCCCAGGTGCTGTGTCTGGAGCTGTGTCCATCCCTGCCCAGGTGCTGTGGTTGGAGCTGTGTCCATCCCTGCCCAGGTGCTGTGTCTGGAGCTGTGTCCATCCCTGCCCAGGTGCTGTGGGTGGAGCTGTGTCCATCCCTGCCCAGGTACTGTGGGTGGAGCTGTGTCCATCCCTGCCCAGCTGCTCCATGGGTGGAGCTGTGTCCATCCCTGCCCAGGTGCCATGGGTGGAGCTGTGTCCATCCCTGCCCAGGAGCTGTGTCCATCCCTGCCCAGGTGCTGTGGGTGGAGCTGTGTCCATCCCTGCCCAGGTGCTCCATGGTGGAGCTGTGTCCATCCCTGTCCAGGTTCCATGGGTGGAGCTGTGTCCATCCCTGCCCAGGTGCCATGGGATGGGAGCTGTGGTTATCACCATCACCTGCCCAGGTGCTCCATGGGTGGAGCTGTGTCCATCCCTGCCCAGGTGCTCCATGGGTGGAGCTGTGTCCATCCCTGCCCAGGTGCTGTGGGTGGAGCTGTGTCCATCCCTGCCCAGGTGCTGTGGGTGGAGCTGTGTCCATCCCTGCCCAGGTTCCATGGGTGGAGCTGTGTCCATCCCTGCCCAGGTGCTGTGGGTGGAGCTGTGTCCATCCCTGCCCAGGTGCTCCCTGGGGTGGAGCTGTGTCCATCCCTGCCCAGGTGCTCCATGGGTGGAGCTGTGTCCATCCCTGCCCAGGTGCCATGGGTGGAGCTGTGTCCATCCCTGCCCAGGTGCTCCATGGGTGGAGCTGTGTCCATCCCTGCCCAGGTGCTGTGGGTGGAGCTGTGTCCATCCCTGCCCAGGTGCTGTGTCTGGAGCTGTGTCCATCCCTGCCCAGGTGCTCCATGGGGTGGGAGCTGTGGTTATCACCATCCCTGCCCAGGTGCCATGGGTGGAGCTCTGTCCATCCCTGTCCAGGTGCTGTGGGTGGAGCTGTGTCCATCCCTGCCCAGGTGCTGTGGGTGGAGCTGTGTCCATCCCTGCCATGGGTGGAGCTGTGTCCATCCCTGCCATGGGTGGAGCTGTGTCCATCCCTGCCCAGGTGCTGTGGGTGGAGCTGTGTCCATCCCTGCCCAGGTGCTGTGTCTGGAGCTGTGTCCATCCCTGCCCAGGTTCCTCCTGCCCTTGCCAGAGTCACCTCTGCCCAGCCCTGGGCAGCCCTGCCTGGCCCAGACCCCTGGCTCAGGTCTGGAGTTTCATTTCTGGGGGTGGAGCAGAGAAATTTGCTGGTTTTTTAACCAAAATCCAAGTTCATTATGCATAGCCTAAAGGGGGCTGAAAGTATTAAAATCTGCACTCACCCTGGTGAATTGAAACACAGACAAGGTTAAACCTGGAGGATTGATGAGTTTTACTCTGTGCATGGGTAAATCCTGCTGAGGAGAGAGGGAGCCTGGCTGATGAGGAGAGGGGGGAACAAGGGTTGGGGTGTTTTATATGTAATATTTGATTTTTAGGGTGAAATGTTTGCCCTGTTTTGGGGTGACCTGATTGCTCTCCTCCTCTGTCACTGTGCCAGGGTCTCTGTCCCTGCTCTGTCATTTTCCAGAAGGATCCACTGGGGTTTGGCTCCATCCCAATCCTGGGAGGGTGAGGGAACCCCCCTGACCCCAAAACCTGCAGTTCCCATGTCACACCTGTCAGTGCCAGCAAACACAAATTCCTCCCTGAGCCCTCCCCAGGCCCTGCTGGCTTGAGCAATGGCTGTTGGTTTAAAATCCGTGGAATTGCAGCAAATCCTGCATCCATCCCCAAACTCCTGCACCCACAGGAGAGCATCAAACCCACAAAAATGAGGATAAAACCCCAGGAATTCTGGAAAAGGCTGCAGAGCTGCATTTTGGGCTTTGGCTGCTCATGAGGCACACACAGCAGCTTTGCTCTCTTGGAGTCATCCCTGGGGCTCCCCAAAATGTGCACGTTGGTTTTGAGCTCCCTCACATTGCTGGGGATGGAAAAAGGAAGGAATTGGGGAGCAGGGCCTGGAGAGGGGACAAGGATCTCTCCAGATTTCCCCAGATCCCTCGGGGTGGTTTTGGGGAAGGTTTGATGCTGTTCCCTTTGCCAGGACCAAACTCTGTCTGTCCATCCTGCCCTGCTGGGCCTGGATTCCATTCCTGCCCTCCCTCCTGGGGAGGTTCCTCTGCCATCCCTGTTGAACATGGAATTCCTCCTTTGGAACTGACAGGGAACCCTCCCATGGAGCTGTCTGCAAGCAGGGCCAGGCCAGACCAGACCCAAATATTGCTGTGATGGAAGGGAAAATAAAATCCCTCTGTGTACCCAGCACTCCCCTCCCTGTGTGCAGCCACGAGGCTTTAGGAGCTGCAGTAGAGAAAATCCATCTCTTCCCTCCATCCCAGAAATGCTGTAGAGAAAATCCATCTCTTCCCTCCATCCCAGAAATGCTGTAGAGAAAATCCAGCTCTTCCCTCCATCCCAGAAATGCAGATACAGAAAATCCAGCTCTTCCCTCCATCCCAGAAATGTAGACAGAGAAAATCCAGCTCTTCCCTCCATCCCAGAAATTCCTGCTTCATGAGAATCCCTCCTTTCTCCCAGCTCACGTTCTCTGCCTCTAAAATTAAAGATAAATAACACCAGCCCACTTTTCCTTTTTAATTTTTTTTTTAAGGGAAATTTGCTCCTGTTATCAGAATTGCTGCACATGGGATATTAATTGGAATCTTGTTGCTGGGTCATTTTCATTGTTTTTTCAAGTACTGTCCAAGAAAATGTATGAAAACTAAATTACAGCCCCACGTTGGCTGTGTGATTGAATCCTCCTCACAGCCCTGAACATCCTATTAAAATATTCAATCTTGTTTTCTTACTTGAAGAGCCTGTCTGTAAAGGGCAAACTTACAGAAACCCTCATTCTCTGGAGATCCAATATCCAGGCACACTGGAATATTTCCATATGTCTGCCCTGCCTGGGATTGGGCTCACACCACTTCCCCCCTCTGCCTGTATTTATTAATGAAGATTTTGGAATGCATTTTTAATTACACCAGGCCTTTGCTGCTGGAGGAGTGGAGGGTTTGTGGCAGTTTTTTGGTTCCATGTTGACCTTGGAAAAGTGACTTTTCCCTCTCCCTTTTTTCCCCAGGACGGAGCTGTACCGGTCACTGTTTGGAAAAGTCACAAAGGGAGAAGAAGCAGAGCAGAATTAGGAGCTGGACTGAGCTCCAGGGGTCACAAAGGGAGAAGAAGCAGAGCAGAATTAGGAGCTGGACTGAGCTCCAGGGGTCACAAAGGGAGAAGAAGAAAAGCAGAATTAGGAGCTGGACTGAGCTCCTGTGTTCTCCTGCCCTCAGCTGCCCAGCCTCAGAATCTCTGTGGTCAGGATGACCCCAAGATGCTTTAGAAAGTTTCTTTTCCCAGCCTGGATTCAAAGAAGGAGTCAGAATTCTTCTGTTTTGGTTTTTAAGGTTGTTTATTTTTCTGTTATCTATAAAATTCTTTCCCTGGCTGCTGAGGTCTGTCCAGCAGGTCAGACAGAGGCACACTGACTGTCCTGAGGGTGGTGTTGTCTTTTATACTAAAAACTATGTGTACATTATTTACAATAATTTTCCAATAACATTATTTACAGTAATTTCCCAATACCTATCACCTGTGTTAGACAGTGTGTTCCTACCTCAAACCAATCCAGAAGTGCCACCATCACCCAGAAGATGGAGGCCAGGAAGAAGCAGCAAGAAGGACAAAACACACCCAAATTCCTCCATCTTGGGACCCAGAGCCCCCATTGTAAAAACCCCAAAATTCTACTTTTTTAGTAGAATTAATAGTTAGTGACAACTGACTGTTATTCTGCTTAAACTCTGCTGAGCTGTACAAAGGTGGTGATTTGCTCCATGGGTCAGAATCGAAGGCAGAGGTCTGGGAGCCATCCAGGGCAGCCCAGGGCAGAGCCAGCTCTCTGCAGCCTCTGCTCTGTCCCTACAACCCTTCTCAAGGAGGTTTTTTCCTTCCCTTTCTGCCTGGGATGTTACAGGGTAACACAAACCACTCTCCATGTGATAACTCCTCGGTATTGTTGGGGGAGATAAGAGCCCGAGCAGCGCTTTGGAATTCACTTATCAGCATTTCAGCAGCCTCTGCCAGCCCATCCCTGCCTCCACCTGGGCTGGGGACACGGGGACAGGCTGGGGGACATGGGGACAGAGAGGGACACAGGGACACAGGGACAGGCAGCCCCACTGCAGCACTGACCCTGCTGCAGGGGCAACACTGGCTCGGCAGGAAAAGGGATTCACACAGTGCCTGATGTGGAAATACTGCAGGGAAAGGGCAGGAAAAGGGATTCACACAGTGCCTGATGTGGAAATGCTGAGGAAAAGGGCAGAAAAAAGGCAGGAAAAGAGATTCACATAGTGCCTGGTGTGGAAATGCTGCAGGAAAAGGGCAGGAAAAGGAACTCACACCCTGTCTGGTGTGCAGGAAAAGTGATCCACACACTGCCTGATGTGGAAATGCTGCAGGAAAAGGGCAGGAAAAAGGCAGGAAAAAGAATTCACACACTACCTGGTGTGCAGTGCTGCAGGAAAAGAACAGGAAAAGGGATTCACACAGTGCCTGGTGTGCAGGTGCTGCAGGAAAAGAACAGGAAAGGGGATTCACACCCTGCCTGGTGTGGAAATGCTCCAGGAAAAGGGCAGGAAAAGGGATTCACACACTGCCTGATGTGCAGGAAAAGGGATTCACACAGTGCCTGGTGTGGAGATGCTGCAGGAAAAGGGATTCACACCCTGCCTGGTGTGCAGTGCTGCAGGAAAAGGGTAGGAAAAGTGACTTTTTTGGAGCTGCTTTACCCCCAGTGTCCCCAGGTGTCCAGCAGGGCACAGCTCCCTGGGCACACAGAAAGCACCAGGGTGATTGCCACCAAGATTTTCTAATGCTGCCAATTAACAGCAAGTGAGATCTTCCCTTTCCCCCCCCAACCAGAATATTAATTCTTTATTAATTCATGATCCAGCTGCTAATTAGTACCTCCACAAATGGGCATCACACCTTGGCAAAGCACTGGAGGTGTTTTGGGGACGGGGTGTGCAGAGGGAGGGACACAGGGTTGTGTTTAATCCTCTCCCCCAGCCCCACCACGGCGAAGAATTTCAACTTTCAGACAAACAACTTCATTTACAAGTGTGTCTCTAATTAGCTGCAGAATTAGTAAAGCAGAGTTTTCCCCCCATAGATCGGCCAGAGCCCCGGGGGAGGCTCTGGAATGGAGAGAATCGCATTTCCAATTATTTTGTTGAATTGCTAATTTAGTTATTGTGCCTGGCGTAATTGTGATGGGTATTGGGTGTGCAATTCAATTTGTTTTAAATATTTGTGGGAAGGCTGATCAGTAATGGAGCTGACCTATTTCATGGCCCAAATTGAGAGAAGAGACTAAAACAAAAAACAGCTACAAAGCCCCAGTTTGTCTCAGTTTTTATTTTGATGTCTCTCATCCCTCTTAAGACTGTTGATGCAACAAAAGGTTTACATTAAAAGATGATGGCACTTTGATCTTGGGCTTTGGAGAGCTTACAGCTTTGGTATGTCTTTTCTTGGCATTTTAATATGGAGATATTTTAGGCTAAAGAGTTTTAAATGTGATGCTGGAGTTCAGTAGGGTCTGTCCCCTCACCACCCCCCAAATTTTAACTATAATGATTCTGGTTTGAGAAATGTGAAAAATCAACTGCTGGAGTTGTGTGGTGGCTCATGTGGGCACATTTGAATGTCACCTTTCATGGGGACACCTCCAAAGGGTCTTTGTGGATCAGCTCCCAGGGACATCCTTTAGCCAAAGTCCTGCTGGGCCTTTCCTACTGAGCAGGGCACAGAGTGAGGCCAGAAAAGGCCTCCAAGACCACCCAGTCCAACCATCCCTGCACAGAACAGCCCTGGCAGAGGGTCCCAGAGTTCTCCCACCTCAGCAGCACTCACTGGGGTTTGGGGTTTTCCCTGTCTGTCCCACTGACTGTGATGAAGGTGACAATGGAGGAATGGGGAGTGGGCACCATCAGGCCTGGGGACACCTGGGGGCACCTGGGATGGGGCAGAGCTGTGGGATGAGCTGGGCCCTCGGGGCAGGGCACAGCTGGCCTGGGGGGTCCCACAGAGCCCTCTCTGCAGTCCTGGCCTCAGGCCCAGCTCAGCCCCCCAGGCCAGGGGTGACAGATTGCACTCCAGCAGCAGCAGAGCTGTAATTCATTCTTTTTATTAAAAGAAATTGAGGTAAGTGAAATACTTCAGCACCAGCGAGAACCGTTCGTACCCAGGGGGTTCCCCCCACCCATGACCCCCCAAACCCACCTGGGGACATCACAGGTGCTGCTGCCACGGGGCCCAGCAGGCCCAGAGCCCCCAGGGCACTGCCAGACCCCAACCTGATGCCACCCAACAGATTTTTTGGAGCAGCTTCACCCCCAGATGAAGGCTGGCCTGGGCCGGTGCTGTAACACTGACATGGGGGGGCTGCTCTGCACGAGGCTGTGGCAGGGACCCCTCCCACGGATGTCCTGCCAAAGGGACTCTGGTGACACCACCACGGGGGGGTCCTGGGGACAGGGAGGAGCCCACGAGCCCCGGTCCTGCCTGGCTGACACATTCTCTGTCTGTGTGTCCTGCTGCAGCCCACCCTGGCGTAAGCAAAAGCGTCTTTGGGGCTTGTTCAGGGGGCTCTAGTGGAAAAAAAAATCTCTTAAATCAAATTAGGGTTCTTAACTATTAAGAAAAAGCAAGTCCTGCAGGTGGCCGAGCTCTGCTGGCCACGGGCAGGGGAGCAGCGGCCCCGGGCTGGCACCTCCAGTCCCTGGCAGCACAGGCAGAAGGGCTGCATTGCACTTCAGGAGGAAACAGGGACAGGTGAGAGGCACTGGCAGCATCATTGATTAATTCTCTCCTCAAAGAGCCCTTCTGATGTACCACGTTTCTGACCTACAGCCCTTCCTGCTGCACTAAAGGAGGGGCTGTAAAATCTGAAATTCTTCCAGGACCATCACTGGTGAGCCCGGGAGGGCCCAGCCCCAGCCCCGTGCTGGAGCCGTGTGTGAGGGCTGGGCTGTGCTTCCCTCCAGCACTGCAGCTTCTCTGAGCTTTTGTTACATAAAAAACACGTAGAAAGGAGTTGGGGACGTGGGCTGGCCTGGGGGGACCTGGGCAGCTGCCACCCCTTCCTGCACTCACCTGCCACCCAGTTCTTCCTGACCCCTGCCATGAGATACCAAACCCAACATTTTTTCACATTCCCAGGAAAGAGTAGCTCCTCCCCAGCCCAGGCAGCTCTGGGGCAGGGCAGGATGATGGAGAAAAGCTCTCCTGAGACCCTCAGACTGAGATTTCCTCCTGCAGTTCCAGCCCCACCGGGGGATTTGGCTCTGTCCTTTCTCCTGCCTCACCTCGGCTGCCTGGAGCTGCCCTAGGGAAGGGACGAGCACTCCCCACCCGATGGAAAACATCAGGGGAGGGAGAGCAGGAATGCTGAGCAGCTGCACTTTGGTCTCCTGTGCCTCCTCCCAGAAGGGCCTTTCACAAAATTCACAGCCTGCTCTAAAGGAATTGGGCACAAAGGCAAAGCCACAGGGGTTCAGCCCCCAAATTCCTGCCCCCCAAAACCCTTCACAGCCCTGGGAGCCTCCTGGGGGCACAGCCACAGCAGCTAAAGGCTGCTCTTCCTCTACCTAGGAGACAGGACAGACGTGGGACACACAGATCAAATCACCACTGACAGAGGGTGACACACAAATCACCAGTGACAGCGCCAGGGGCTGCGGGAGGGCACAGGGGACATTGGCACTTGTCAGCACGGAGCTGCCGCCGCCGCCGGGCACGGGGAGCAGGGGACAGGAGGGCAGGGGGTCCCTGCAGGGGCAGGGTGTCCCTGGAAGGACAGGGGTGTCCCTGGGGGGACAGGGGTGTCCCTGCAGGCCCTGCCACGCCAAGGCCTCGCGGTTCCGGAGCGCCCAGCCCCGCTCTGATCAATAAATAAGGTACAGCAGGACGGCGGGGACCCCGTTCCGCTCGTGTTTGTACATCCGTGTCCCCGGGCCAGGGACACGCTCCCTCTGCTGGGGAGCAATCCAGCTGTCCCTGCAGCAGCGCTCCCGGAGCCTCCCCGAGCAGACAAAGGGCAGGGCCGGGAGCAGCCCAGGCTCTTACGTGGAGGAGGGAGAGTCCATTGTGGAGAGGATCCGCACGACCTCGGCTCGCTGCGTGGGGGAGATGTGCTGGGTCATGTGCACGATGGAATCCATGGCAACCTCGGGATTGGCCTGCACCAGGCTGTGAGGAGCACAGAGGGGAGGGAGTGAGGCAGCTCCGGAGCTCCCAGCAGGGATTCCAGGGGGATGGAGCGTGGGGCTGTGAGTGGGCACGGCCCTGGGTGGGCTGGGAGCATCCTCAGGACACTGCTGGGCTGAGGAATCCCGAGTGTGTGCCCCACAGGCTGGGCAGGAGCTCTGGAGCCAGCCCTGCTGCCAGCCAGGTCCCCTCCCTGCTCACCTCCTGATCTGCTTGAGCACATAATCCCTGGAGATGTATTTGATGTTCTCCTCCACCACCGAGCGAACGCCCTCCTCCTCCGTCAGCTGCTTCTCCAGCCACTCCACCAGGTCCTTGTTGCTGTCCCACAGGTAGGCCTGCCAAAATGCCACAGCTCAGCCCAGACCCAGCCCTGCCACTGCCCAGATTCACCCCACACCTCTGGCTGGGCACCCACACACACCTAACAATCAGCACAAGGTCAAAGATTTTCCATTTCTTTTGCATCCTGCCACAAATGTGATGGAAGGGGACCAAGGAGGTGCTCGGTCAGTGCTGCAGGGAACGAGCTGCAGCTGTCCCAGATAAATCCCAGTTTCCCTGGTTATCAGCTCCCCAAATTCTGGTGGAACATGGCTGGCCTGACATGCAGCTGCTCCAGGGATTGTCCCAGTGCTAAATCATCCCCATCACCTCCAGCCTGCCCATGGTGGCCCCAGCACAGCAGAGCAGGTTGGAGTGTCTGGACCCCCAGCCACAACCCCCTTTGTGCCTTTCACAAGATCATTTCACCTGATATTTGCTAGATAGTTGGCTGTGTAATAACTCAGGAGAGTGTGAGCCCCTAACAGCCTTCTCTCCTCTCCTCTCATTTTCTTTACAAATCATTTAAGAATCGTTTTGTTAATGGTTTCCGGAAAAGCAAGTACTGCCATTAGCACTCATTCATATTTATGTCATTTTATTTGGGTAATTAAACACAAAGCTCCTCATTTAAAGGTGCACTATCCTTCTCTGTTATCACTAACCAAGTCAAAGGCAGAATGACAATGAGCTGGGGGTGGTGACACCGTGGTGGCACCTCTGGGACACAGAGCCAGGAGTCACAGAGTCACTGGGGCTGGAAAAACCTCGGAGTCCAACCATTCCTCACACTGCCAAGGCCACCACTGACCATGTCCCCATCCACAGGGATTTCAAATCCCTCCAGGGGTGGGGACTCAGTGCTGCCCTGGGCAGCTGTGCCAGGGAGGAATTTCCTTTTCCATGCAGGAATTTCCTTCCCAAGGAGGAGTTTTCCCAATATCCAGCCTGGATCTCCCTGGCCCAACCCTCTCCTCTGTCCCTGTTCCCTGGCTGTCCCCTCCTGTCAGGAGCTGTGCCCAGGGGACACCTCCCAATGTCCCACCCTGCCCAGCCTGGCCTGGGCACTGCCAGGGATCCAGGGCAGCCCCAGCTCCTCCAGGAGCCTCTGCCAGGGAGGAATTTTGGTATCACAGCCCACCCCAGCCCCTGACACACTTCAGAAACCCCAGGATTCTTTCATTTCCTTTCACACGATGTCTCTGATTGTCTCAGCCCGGTGATGTCACTTGAAGATTTTGCTTATTTCATTGTTTTTCTCCTTTTCATGATTTGAAACTCGGAGTTTTGCTCGCTGCCTGTGCCCCTGCCAGGCAGCAAACAGTCCCTGCATACAAAGGCAGGTTCCAGGGAAGGGGGGAAAGCCCAGCCCGGGAAGCTGCAGCACAGCCCCAGACCTGTGGAAAGCTCCATTTACCCAAGAATCCCAAAGCTTTTCGTTTAGGAGAATATTTAATACTCTTATTAATCATTTTTAATCCGTTTGCTTTTAATTAAGAAACAGCATGATGCTTCCCTATCAACATATGCCAGGGAGCAGATTAATTGTGGCTTAAGATAACTCTCCTTGATTGGTGTAATGTATTAGCTAACGAGCTGGCTGCTTTTGGAGAGCTCAGGCTCTACCTTGGAAAAGCTGCTGCCCTCCAGAGAACATCCCCCCCTTCCCTGGAACCCCTGGGTGTTGGGGACTTCAAAACCAGAACGAGAAAAAAAAAATAGAATTAAAAAATATAACACTGAAATAAAATAGCAATTTAAAAAATAAAGTAAAATAAATAAAAGAAATAAAGTAACAAAGTAAAATAAAGTAGCATAAAGTAAAATAAAACGATGCTAATAAATAGCATCGCTTTATAAATTAAATAAATTCATATAGAAACAAAGGAGAATTTAAAAAATACATAAAATTAAGCAATATAAATAAAATTAGATTAAATAAAACAGAATAGAATAAAATAGAGAAATAAAGTAGAATAATACAGAAAAAGTATAACAAAATAAAATAGAAAAAATAGAAGAATAGAATAAAATAGAATAAAATAGAATCGAATAAAATATAGAATAGAATAGAATGAAATATAGAATGAAATAAAATAGAATGAAATATAGAAATACAGAAAAAGTATAATAAAATAGAATAAAATAGAAAAAATAGAAGGATAGAATAAAATAGAATCGAATAAAATATAGAATAGAATAGAATAGAATAGAATAGAATAGAATGAAAATAATAGAATGAAACAGAATAGAATGAAAAGAATAGAATTAAATAGAATAGAATAAAATAAATTGAAATAAAATAAAATAAACTAGAATAAATGAAATAAATTAAAATAATATAATATAAAAAGTAAAATAAAAAATAATAAAATAAAATAAAAATAATTTTAAAATTAAATAAAATACAATAAAATAAAATAAAATAAAATAAATAAGATAAAATAAAATAAAATAAAATAAAATAAAATAAAATAAAATAAAATAAAATAAAATAAAATAAAATAAAATAAAATAAAATAAATAAGATAAGATAAAATAAAATAAGATAAAATAAGCTAAGATACAATAAGATAAAATAAGATAAAATAAAATAAGATAAAATAGGATAAGATAAAATAAAATAAAATACAATAAAATAAAATAAAATAAAATAAAATAAAATAAAATAAAATAAAATAAAATAAGATAAAATAAGATAAAACAGGATAAGATAAAATAGGATAAAATAGGATAAAATAGGATAAAATAGGATAAAATAGGATAAAATAGGATAAAATAAAATAAAATAAAATAAAATAAAATAAAATAAAATAAAATAAAATAAAACAAAACAGACCCTGGCAGGGTCAGGGGGGCAGTGCCCCGAGGCCTGGCAGGCCCCAGCACTGACCTTGACCGTGCCCTCCACCTCGACGAACCAGCGGCGCAGCATGGCCTGGATCTGCCCGTCCGTCAGCTCGGGGTTGGCCTCGTGGATTTTGCTCTTCACGGCCTCCTCCAGCAGCAGCCGCCGCAGCCGCCAGTAGAAAAACGTGCGGGAGGTTTTCCAGTCCAGGACATCCTGCCCGGGCACGGGACAGCAGTGAGGGGCAGCAGGAACACACACGGCTCAATCCCAAACTGAAACCCAGGCTGGGAATCCTCCTGTCCCCTGGTACGAGAGGAAGATCCCCCAGGGATCCCACCCTGTCCCACCAGGAGCTGTCCATGGTCATGGAGGGTCTGCTCCATCCCTGTTCCCAGACAAGCTGTGGGACACCAGGAGCTGTCCATGGTGATGGAGGGTCTGACTCCATCCCTATCCCCAAGGAAGCTGTGGGACACCAGGAGCTGTCCATGGTGATGGAGGGTCTGCTCCAGCCCTGTCCCCAGGGAAGCTGTGGGACACCAGGAGCTGCACAGGGTGATGATGGAGGGTCTGACTCCAGCCCCCCCTGCCCAGGACACTCACAGTTATGGCCCCTTTCTCCTGCATCCTGCCGGGGGTGTCGTGCAGGTCAGCGAACTGCATGGCCACCTGCTGGTAGATGGGCACCAGGAACTCCTCCCTCTCCTTCAGCTTGGCCTCCAGCTCCTTCCTGTCAGCCGGGCTCAGCTCGGGGGTGCCTGAAATCACACACAGATCAGAATCCAGGGGTGCCTGAAACCACACACAGATCAGAAACTGGGGGAGCCTGAAACCACACACAGATCAGAATCCAGGAGAAGCTCAGGGTACCCAAAACCACACAGAGATCAGACCCTGGGGGTGCCTAAAACCACACACAGCTCAGGGGTCACAGATCACACCCTGGGGAAGCTCAGGGGTGCAGTTCCAGCACTTGGGAAATCCAAAGGACAAACCCCAGAGCATCAGCTCCCAGCAGTGCCCAGCCAATGTCTGGTTCAGCCCAGATTTTGTGGCACAGAGACTTGGGCAAGGGTTCTGAGGGTGTTTGCACCATGGAAACTCTGCTCCATTTAAATGCCAACCATCTAAGCCATCAATTAAGTGACATTTACAGGGCTTACTCCTCAAAGAGAATAATGTCCCAACACTGCTGTTCATTTGGCAGGAAACACAGAGCATGGCACACCACCTCCACCACTGCAAGCTCTCCTTTAGCCCACTCCAGGGGCTCTGCAATCACTGCAGGAAGCCAGAGCACCCCCAAGCCAACCAACCCAGCTCAAACCACTGGGCAGAGCTTTAGAGAGACCCCAGGAGGGACCAGCCTCACCCAGAGCACAATCCAAGGCTGGAATTCACTGCCCAAACGGGCTCACAGAGGGTGAGCAGACCAATTCATGCAAGGATATTCCAGCACAGACTCCTGAGCATGAAGAGCAGATATCAACCTGTGCTCAGGAAGCCTCTAAACCACAGCTGGGAGCTGAGGCAGCATCCTGGGGGCTCCATCCCTTGATGCTGCTGCTCCTTCTACGCCCCATTCCCACAGGCACGATAATCCAAGGCTGCAGGACCAAAGGGAGGAGCTCCCCAGTGGCCTGAGCATCCCTGTGCCTGCTCACACAATCCCATGTTTGTATAATTTCAGTGCCTGCTCACACAATCCCATGTTTGTATAATTTCAGTGCCTGCTCACACAATCCCATATTTGTATAATTTCAGTGCCTGCTCACACACCCCATATTTGTATAATTTCAGTGCCTGCTCACACAATCCCATATTTGTATTATTTCAGTGCCTGCTCACACAATCCCATGTTTGTATAATTTCAGTGCCTGCTCACACAATCCCATATTGTATTATTTCAGTGCCTGCTCACACAATCCCATATATGCATTATTTCAGTGCCTGTTCACACAATCCCATATTTGTATAATTTCAGTGCCTGCTCACACAATCCCATATTTGTATAATTTCAGTGCCTGTTCACACAATCCCATATTTGTATAATTTCAGTGCCTGCTCACACAATCCCATATTTGTATAATTTCAGTGCCTGCTCACACACCCCATATATGCATTATTTCAGTGCCTGCTCACACAATCCCATATTTGTATAATTTCAGTGCCTGCTCACACACCCCATATATGCATTATTTCAGTGCCTGCTCATACAATCCCATATTTGTATTATTTCAGTGCCTGCTCACACACCCCATATTTGTATTTTTCCAGTGCCTACCCACACACCCCATATTTGTATTTTTCCAAGGCACAAGCCCTCCAGACAAAGATCCTTCCCAAGGAATGTTTTCCCTGTGCCCACCAATATAAATGTTACCTAACCCTTTGGATGCGAGTAAGAAGGTTTTAATTAAGAGAAGCTCCCCTTCTAACCTTCAGAATAAAAAATTATCTATATTTATCCAGGCTGAAGTCCCAGGCTCCCTGGTTTCAATGGCACTCAGGGCAGCCCTGGTGCTGAATTCCAGCCCCTGCCACCGAGTCCAGCCAGGCAGGCCCAGTAATGATTTAGGTGAGATTAACAAATATGTCAATGTCTATTTTCTGCTTAATTTAAAAGCAGCGTCTATAAAGATTTTTGACTTCTGAACCCTGTTCTCCTGGAAGAAAGAAGGTAACAATGAGGAGGGGGGATAAAGAGTGATTATCCCATCATCGATCGTTTGTCAGGAGCATTTCTTATTCACTGCACCATTGTAAAAAGCTAAGCTCTCGATCAATCCCGTAAGCCCCCTGTACAATTAAATATCTTGGAATGGTTTTCTTTCTTTCCTAGTCAGATCTCGAGGCCTCAGGGTTTTTCAGAAAGCCTGGGCTTTATTTATTTATTTATTTATTAAGGTTTTAAAAAAAATTAAAAATAAAAAATAAAAGGAAAAAAAAAAGAAGTCTCCTTCCACAAATCTTATCCTGGCAAGGAGAGGGGAGTTAAAATATGGGATTCCTTTGCTCTAGAGGTACTTGACAGTTAATGAAACTGTTAAAGTTTAAATCATAGGAGCATTATAGACCTCTAGGTATGGATTGGCTGCTAATCAATAGGGAAACAAAAGGAGCAGTGCTCCCAGACAGCCCCATTGCACGAGGAGAGAGCTGGCACACAGGTGGGCAGCCCCAGGAGCAGAGTCAGGCTCTGCAGGGCCAGGGAATGTCCCCTGTCCCTTGCCAGATCCCTGGCAGCATCTGGAGGGTGCTGGCATGGGAAAGGGCTGGGGATCATCTCAGGTCTGCTCCAACACCCCAGAGCTAAAATCACACCCAGCACCTCCTGGTTCTGCAGGCTTTGCTCTCTTCTTCAATCAGCAGCAGGAGTGCTTAACCAGGCTGGAAAGATGTCCTGGGGCAGCAGCAGCCCTGGGTCCCACCTCACTCCACACCTGCAGCAGCAGCCTCACACCTGCACCTCACCTCCTCTGCTTCTGCTTCACCAAACAGTGCCAGACATAAATTTACTCTCTCCTGTGAGGGTGGCAGGCCCTGGCACAGGGTGCTCAGAGCAGCTGGGGCTGCCCCTGGGTCCCTGGCAGTGCCCAAGGCCAGGTTGGGCAGAGCTTGGAGCAGCCTGGGACAGTGTGAGATGTCCCTGATGGGCTTTAGGGTTCCTTCCAACCCCAGCCCCCCTGGGATTCCAGGAAATTCAGCAAAGGCAGCACAAATGCCAAAGGTGTCCAGGCTGCCCAGAACTCGCCCAGCCCAGCTGCTGCAGAGGGGAGAGGGAAGGTCACAGGGAGCCACTCACGTCCCTGGGGAGACAGGCATTTTTGGATTGTCTCTTGTTTCTTTAAATGAGACAGGCTGTAATTGCTTCACTAAATATTCAGCAGGATTTATGTCAGAAAGGTGCAGCATGAACAGCCAGTGAAGGTCACACCAGCCCGTGGCACAGCTGCAGATATCCTTGTGCACAATCCCTGTGCCTCCCACCCTGGCCCTTCCCTCTCTTTGCTCCTCAGGTCTCATTTCCCAGCAGCTGAACTGTGGCAGGGACACAATTCCAAAAAAATTCCAACCCCCAGCCCCTCTGGGAGGATGTCCCAGTGCCAAGGAGGAGTTGAGAGAAAGCAGGACTTGCCCTGGGAGCCCTGTGATTGTGAATTAACACCAATTTAAATGCAGCAGCACCTGCACAGGGATGCAGCTGCTGAAACAGCATCACCCACAAAACCAAGTTACAACCTGTAACACCCCATGAGAGGTGGGATCAGAAGAGCAGTGCTCCTCCCAGGTTTTCCTGAAACACTGGCAGTAAGGGTCAGTTCTGATTCTGAACCCCAAAATGCTCATTTCCAGAGAGGGACTGCTGTGCTGAAGTGGAGCTGAGTGGTGAATACTTGAGTGCTCACTCGTTATTTGGAAATGTAAAGGCCATTTTGGATTTGCTCTTTAGCCAAGTAAGGTGTGAACCAAGCCCCAGCAGCACAGACTGACTGCCCTAGGAAATGAAAGAAATGAAATAAATAAAACCAGAGGTGCATTCAGCACACAGGAACAGCTCACAGGAGCAGCAAGGAGCACATCCCCACTGTCACAACATGCAGCAGGAGATGACTGGAGGCTGCCTTTTCCTACAAGAAACATGGAAATGCAACAGCCAGCCTTGCTGTACCTGGAGCCATTCTGCCATTCCTCTCACCCACATCCCACCCCATTCTGGCACCCATTTCCCTGCACCTCTGACACAGAATCTGTACAGTGAGGCTCATTTTCACTCCATGTTTTAGTCCAATTGTAATAAATCAATAAAATCGAGTCTCTGTATTTCAAACTGTGGCCCAAGGCTTGCAGGCTGCCCCGTTCCCACATTTCTGGGTGATCCCTGCACACCTGTGGGGATGTCCCTGCCCACGTGGGGACGTGCCCTGGGCCAGGGCCACCCTCTCTCCCCTTGCTGGAGCAGCCCAACCCTGAGTGACACTTTAATAAACCACGGGGCTAATCAACATTTCAGCAATGCTGCTGCAGAATTGATAATGAACAGATTTATGTCAAATGATTCAACATCTCCCCATCCACCACGTCCGGCCCCGGCGTGGGCTGGAGGCAGAGCAGCTCCCTGTGCTGTCCCCAGAGCTCCGGGCAGGGATGACAGCCACTCAGGGGTTAAAGAGAGGCAGTGAACCCCCAGCTAATGAGTAAGAATTCAGCAGGCAGTGTAAGATAAATGGAGCTTTCTCTGCTTCTGCTGGAGTCAGCATGAACTGCGGCCCTGCGGCTTGTTTGTGGCAAATGGAGTGCGCGAAATATCAAAGGGCAGTGATCCAGAAGAAGACCGACTTTGACAAATTTTAAATTGGCCAGAAAGAAAACCAGCAAAAAAAAAAATAAAAAAGGAAAAAAAAAAAGGGAAAAAAATTATGCAATTCAGTGTGTCCTGCAATCCTGGCTTTGCTGCTCTGGTATGGAATTAGTGGCAAAACAACAGCGATGATCAGCCAGTGCTGGCAGCAATTACATCCATCTCAGGCAGATGCTTATCAGTGGCTGAAGCTTTTAGAGCTCTCCCTATGTACAGTTGTAAGTGACTTGCTCTTGTGTTGCAGTCATTTTAATTAAAGTGTATGGAGTTTGCTGGCAGTAATTACCCTGTAGATGAAGAGGGGGGAAAAAACCCTGAGCAGGCTCCTGGCTCCTCACATGGAGCTGGGTCTGTGAGGCTGCTGGCAGGAAACTCTACCCCATCTTTGCCCTTGTGGGTTTTTTCCAGTGTCCCACAGGATTCAGGAGTGGCCTGCAGGTGTCCTGCAGCCACAGAGGGGAGTGAAGGTGATGCTCTGCTCCCCCTCCCTGCAGGACTGCCACACTCCAGCCTTTGCCCACAGCATTCTCCAGGGGATGGATCCATCCCCAAGCCAGGGGCTCTGCTGGAACAGGGCTTGCTGTGCTGCTGGCACTGCCAGGGGTGTGGGCAGGTGAAGGGGAACACAGCCAGCAGCAGCAGGGCAGCTCTGCAGGGCCATTCACCTGCAGGGCCCAGCTGAGTGCTCAGCACACTCCCTTCCCCAAGCACACCTTGATTCCTCATTCCTGAAGATTCCTGCTCTCCCTGTCTGACACACACCCGTGGGAGGGGGAGCTGAGGGTCCTGCCTGCCTGAGGAACTCCACTGAACACCTCCAGAGAGGCTTTTGGGACTCTGAGCTGGGTGCCCATGGTTTGGGGTGGTCGCTGTCCCTTTGCTCCTAAAGGCACACTGTCAAATCTGACAGAGGCCAAAAGTGAGCTTTGCTGAAAATAACCTCCCTGCTGCAGCTGCAGACTTTTAAACTGGGATTTAAGTCATGGAATAAGAGTGGTTTGAGTTAAAAAGGACTTTAAAGATCACTTCATTCCACTCCCTGCACTAGGCAGGAACACCTTCACCATCCCAGGGCACCCCTCACCCTTCACCCATTACTATTCTCTTCCTGAGGCATATCAGGAGGGTTGTTTTGTATTTAAATTGTTGCCCTGCCATAAATTTAAAAAAAAACCCCAAATAATAAAATGTAACTGCAGCAATAGCCAGGATTTATCAGTCATTTGCAGAACACTTTTCCTCCTGAAGGATCCCAAAAGGCTTTATAAATTCAAGCCATACCCACATAGCACGCTTCTCCCTCCACTGAAATGTAGTCAATTTTGGAGGTAAAAGGAGGCTCTGTAAGATTATACTCTTATAGTAAGAGCCAGTAAAGGACTATTTAAAAAGCCTATTCCCCTGAGAGAGAACATATCTGATATTAAGTGCATTTTGCTGAACACTCTGTATTTTGGGATGTTGAGTGTACAGCAGGCACTGGGATCACTCAGAGTGGTAATAACACAACCCTGAGCTCTGCGCAGCCCCCTGCTCACAGGGACATGGACAACATTCCTCATTCCCTTGGAACTGAAGAGCACACAGATATCATTACTGCAAACTACCCCAGACACTCATGACAGCCCAGCAGCCCAAAATGTCTCTGATCAAACCCTTCCTTACAGGAAACGACGCTCACTGAAGGCTTGGCCCACAAACCTTTAATGAGCTGAGCAATTGCTGAGCTGGAAATCAGACCCAGGCATCTGCAGTCAGGGTCTGTTGTGAGATCCAGTCAATAAATATAATTAAAAAGAGAAATCAGCTCAAAAAACCACAATATTCCACAGTCTGGGTATGCTGAGCGTGCATGAGCATCATCTCACAGGTACACACCTGTCACAGACATTTTTTATGCAAAATCCTTCCTTTAGGATTTGTCCTCCTGAGAAGCTGAGAGGCTTCAGGAACAAAATGTAAACATTGATTATCTGATGCTGTGGAATGTAACAGGTGGATCTGTGGTTGGGCCATGTTGGTTGTTTCTAATTAACGGCCAATCACAGTCAGCTGGTTCAGAGAGTTTGAGAAGCCTTTGTTATCATTCTTTGCTATTCTATTCTTAGCCAGCCTTCTGATGAAATCCTTTCTTCTGTTTTTTTAGTAGTGTCTTAATGTAATATATACAATAAAACAATAAATCAAGCCTTCTGAAACATGGAGTCAGATCCTTGTCTCTTCCCTCAACCTGTGAGCACGGTCACACACACCTGCCGTGGTCTCACTGGTTTTCTTCCCAAGTCACACACATAAAACTGCCAGTAAATAAAACTGTCAGTAAATAAAACTGTCAGTAAATAAAACTGTCAGTAAATAAGAGTGAAAAGCCCTGATGAGCTGCCCCCTGAGGGGTGCCCAGGGGCTGTGGCAGTACCCAGGCGCTCGGCCAGGTGGATGTACACGGGGTCCACCCTGCGCATGGTCTTCACCAGGTCCTTCCTGCGGAACCGGATCTCCACCGTGCCCTCGGGCTCCAGGATCCCTCCCCTGCAGGACAGAAAAGAAAAGCACCTCTTGTACCTGACTCTGTGTCATCAGACACTGAACTGAATGGTTCAACACCTGCTGGAAAGCGTGGGGAGGGAGACAGGACAAAGGGAGAATTGTTACTGTCACATTTTCTGAGAAATCCCTTTGCTAGGATTTCCTCTCTTGGGAACTGAGAAGCCGCAGAGAAAAATGAAAACAATATTATCTCATTTGCTTCTCCTGTGTTTTGCTGCTTTGGAATGTAGTTTAGACACTGTTTATCCACCATGTGAATTGGTTTTATTTAATGACCAATCACAGTCAGGACTCTGCTGAGAGTCCCAGGTTTTTCAGCAGTACCTTGTTAAGCCTTCTGTAAATATCTGTATAGTTTAGTATAACATTCTTTAATATAACACCATAAAATAACAGATTAGCCTTCTGAAAACACAGAGTCAGATTTTCAATTCCTCCTCCATCCAAGAGACTGGAGGAACTTTCAGCTCCACTTTCTCCACGCCAAAAACGCAGAGGAGGCCCCACATGTCCAACCCCATGGAAACCACCCAGGCAGCCCCAGCAGGGTGCCAGGCAGAGGTTCTGTACCTGCTGTCCCTGTCAGCATACATCTCCATGTGCCTGGGGTTGATGGTGGGGTCGATGACCACCCAGGAGCCGCCGCGCAGCTCGCCCTGCGGCGGGATGTACACCAGCACCGGCTGCCGGTACTCGCGCAGCCCGTCCACGATGTACGCCCCGAACTTCAGCACCTGGTCATACATGTCTGGGGAGGGACACACAGACGGTCAGGAGGGATGGACAGACACAGAGATGGTCAGGAGGCATGGACAGGACGCAGAGATGGTCAGGATGGACACACAGACGGTCAGGAGGGATGGACAGACACAGAGATGGGCAGGGATGGATGGGGATGGACACAGAGATGGGCAAGGATGGATGGACAGGACACAGAGATGGTCAGGGATGGATGGGGATGGATGGACAGGACACAGAGATGGTCAGGGATGGATGGGATGGAGACAGGCATGGCTGGGGATGGACACAGAGATGGTCAGGATGGATGGACAGGACACAGAGATGGTCAGGATGGATGGGATGGACACAGAGATGGTCAGGATGGACGGACAGGACACAGAGATGGTCAGAAATGGCTGGGGATGGACACAGGCACAACTGGGGATGGACACAGAGATGGTCAGGGATGGATGGGGATGGACACAGAGATGGTCAGGATGGATGGGGATGGACACAGGCATGGCTGGGATGGACACAGAGATGGTCAGGATGGATGGGATGGACACAGAGATGGTCAGACACAGCTGGGATGGACACAGAGATGGTCAAGATGGATGGACAGGACACAGGCACAGCTGGGGATGGACACAGAGATGGTCAGGATGGACACAGAGATGGTCAGGAATTGCTGGGATGGACACAGAGATGGTCAGGATGGCTGGGACAGGGACACACAGCCTGGAGTCACTGCTCCAGTGACTGGAGGTGCCCTGGGGATGACCCATCCCAGCCTGCCCAGCCCACAAACACTCCCACAGTTTGGGGAATCAGCCTGGGCACGTCTGCACTGCCCAATTCCAGACTCACTACCCCAGACCTCTCCCACAACTCATGTAATGAGAATGAAATGCACCTAAGGGCAGCAGAGCTTTTCCAGATCTTCATAAAAATGTGTGTGGAGAGGGATGGGGAACAGCACTCCGCTCTCCCTCCATTAAAATTTGTTTAAGGCACTTTGCTCAAAATTAATAAGAACAACTCCACTGTGTAAAGACAGTACATTGAAAATATCAGCCCCAAAGGTGATTTAAATAAAAGGGAAAAAGGGAAGGCAGAAGAATTTCTATGAGATGATATAGTTTCTAATGGATACAGTTTGTAATGGAAACGGGCACTCTTGAATATATATATTTTGTTACATATAATTATATCTACAAGTATTAAATCAAAATACAAGAAATGAAAAATAGTTATTAGGCTCATCATGCCCACCTCTTTGTTCACACAGGACTGTTTCTCCCACAGTGCTTTTGAAAGCTCCCATTTAGAAACCCCAAACCATAAATCTGCTTCTTTAGGGGCATTTCCACAGCCAAACAGAAGAGATTTCCCTCAGAACTCAGCCAAACTTCCCCTCCCTCCCCATAAATTTCATGTCAACACCTCTTGTACCACCCTAAATGTCTGCTCCCCTTCAGGCTCACCACAAACAGCAGCAGGATTTCAGTGGGGTTTGTCCTTCTGCAGGAATCCATCCCTCATCCCTCTGCCAACCCCTCCATCATTTGGGTTTTTGAATGGTCCCTCCCAGTTTGCCTCATTTTTTCTGGCCATTCAAATACCAGTGCAGAGAAAATAAAGGATCTGCATTTATGTACTCACACCTCTGCAACAGGAACAGTCTGGGAACACTGAGACACTTTTATTCATCTAAAATCCTCCTATCCCTCGAGAAAAACCTCATTTCTGGGGAAGGGAGAGCCCCCAGCCAAGGTGCCTTTGTCATTTAACCCTCATTTTAGTGTTAATACCTAACATGAACATAATTAGGCAATTAACTCTTTAGGAAACACTCTTTTATATTTTATATATATATAAATATATATATTTAATATACATAATATTTTTATATTCATATATATATATATATATACATACAAATATATAAAAATATATATTAGTACCACAGGCACTGATAGGATCTCTCCATTTCATTTCCAAGGTCATTGCCCAAACACCCAAGAAAAGGAATTTCATGTTATTTAAGAGGTATCAAATGCTGACAAAAGGAAGAACAATTTATTCCCTCTAATTGGGAACAAACATAAATCCCAGCAGAGACAGTGAGGAGTGAGAACCAAACAAAACTCCAACCTTTCCCTTTGTCCTGAGCAAAGAAAAAGACTCAAAAGGGGTGACAAATTTATTACTAATTATACAATTATTTTATTATGTAGTGCTAGTAATAAACCACTTGAAGTACTTTCAGCTAATTCTAGTGTTAAGAAAATAATTGCTTGATTCAAATTATTTTAACTGAATTAATTCTTTACTAGACATTTTTTACTAGTGCTACATAATAAAATAATTGTGTAATTAGCAATACATTTTTCACTCCTGCCACGGGTGGATATTTTACTCAGGTGAAGTGCAGGGAAGAGCAGCACTAATTGTCTGAACAGGGCACAGGGAGGGGAGGCACAGGAACTGGGGGAACCTGGTGCTCTTCCAGAGCTCCAAGGTGTGATCAGGAAGGGATTCATATCCCAGGTGCCAGCAGGTGGTCAGGAAGTGTTTCTGTGCCTGTGGATCCTTTGGGATCCTTTCTGTGCCCTTAGATCCTTTGGGATCCTTTCTGTGTCCATGGATCCTTCAGGATCCTTCCTGTGCTTGTGGACTTTTGGGATCCTTTTTCTGCCTGTGGATCCTTTGGGATCCTTTCTGCGCCCAAGGATCCTTTGGGATCCTTTCTGTGCCCATGGATCTTTGGGATCCTTTCTATGCCCAAGGATCCTTTGGGATCCTTTCTGTGTCTGAGCATCCTTTGGGGTCCTTTCTGTGCCTATGGGATCCTTTGGGATCCTTTCTGTGCCTGAGCATCCTTTGGGATCCTTTCTGTGCCCATGGATCCTTTGGGATCCTTTGGGATCCTTTCTGTGCCCATGGATCCTTTGGGATCCTTTGGGATCCTTTCTGTGCCCATGGATCCTTTGGGATCCTTTCTGTGCCTGTGGATCCTTTGGGATCCTTTCTGTGCCCGTGGATCCTTTTTTGGGATCCTTTCTGTGCCTGTGGATCCTTTGGGATCCTTTCTGTGCCTGTGGATCCTTTTTGGATCCTTTCTGTGCCTGAGCACGAGGGTGGGCAGTGCCCACAGAGCTCTGTGCCCATCTCTGTGCCCACCCCCAGGGACACACGGCCTGCTGCAGTGTCCCCACCTGCCTGTGGGGTAAATCCTGGCACTCAGAGCCCTCCCTGCCCCTCTGGAGCTGGAGCTGATCCCACCAGCCTGCCTGGAACAGCACAGGGACCTGGAGACAGCACTGGCCAAGACACCCCAGCAACCCAGCCCATCAACCCAGCCCATCAACCCAGCCCAGCAACCCCACAGCCCAGCAACCCCACAGCCCATCAACCCCACAGCCCATCAACCCAGCCCATCAACTCAGCCCATCAACCCAGCCTATCAACCCCACAGCCCATCAACCCAGCCCATCAACTCAGCCCATCAACCCAGCCCATCAACCCCACAGCCCATCAACCCAGCCCATCAACCCAGCCCATCAACCCCACAGCCCATCAACCCCACAGCCCAGAATGCAGCCCCACAGCCCAGAATGCAGCCCCACAGCCCAGAATACAGCCCCACAACCCAGCATCCTGCCCCACAACCCAGAATCCTGCCCCATAACCCAGAATGCAGCCCCACAACCCAGCATCCTGCCCCACAACCCAGCATGCAGCCCCACAACCCAGAATGCAGCCCCACAGCCCAGATCCAGCCCCATAACCCAACATCCAGCCCCACAGCCCAGCATGCAGCCCCACAACCCCGAATCCAGCCCCACAACCCTGCCCCACAGCCCAGACTACAGCCCCACAGCCCATCACCCAGCCATTTAACCCATCACCCACCACCAGCCCAGCCTCTTCACTCTGCTTTTCTATTCCTTTCCCTTCATTTGTGGTTGTCTGGGCTCTGTCCAGGGCAGAAGGGGGCAGTGGAACCCTGTGGTTCCCTGTGGGGTTCCATGTGCTCAGCCCTGCTGCAGGCAGGGCCCTGGTGCCCATTTCCAGGGAATTTCACACTCTGTGTCCCCCTGCCGTGGGTCAGTGCCCCCGAGCCCAAATCAAACCCAAACCAAACCCTCCCAAATGGCTCCTCCAGCACCACATTCCAGCCAGATTTTCAGCATTTCATTCTGCATTATGCTCAGGAGCCTTCTGGCCACTGACAGAGCTTTTTGGGGACAGCACCACACCACGAGCTGCCTTTATTTAGGGTTATTTATTTATTTCTTTTGCAGCAGGAATTAGACCTCCCAGGCTGACTAGGAAAGAGGGGGTTTAATTTTTTTTCCCTCTTTTTTTTTTTCCCTTTTCCTCCCCCTTCACTAATGTCAATTTTCAGCATAGCAAGAGCTGTCTCTAATCTTTTCCTACTCATTACACACAATTTTGGAGTCATTTTACCCACAGTGCAGTCGGCTCCTGGCAGTGTGTTTGTGTGCACTGAGGGGTGGCATAATTGTTTATTTTCCCTCCCTGCATAATCCCCAGCCAGCACTGAAACCAAAACTGCAAACAACTCCCCAAGGGACCCCGAGAGTGTCAGGAGACACCAGCAGCAAGCAGGAGGCTGGAAAATGCAAGGAGCAAGGTGCAATGGCTCTGTCCTTCCCTCCTCCTGCTGCCAGCTGGCTGGAATAACTTGGGATATGCAATATAAATATTAACATCCTCGTGCTGCCTGCTCCACACAACCCCAAAGCTCAAACTCGGTTTCTGAGGAACCCAGCAAGGCCAGACCTGATATTTTAAGGTAAAACAATATTTAAGGACTAAATAAGGTAAATAAATAAGCTAAAACTACACCAACAACTTCCCAGTGAGTTGTGTGGCTGGGAAAGCAGTTCATGTAGGGGTGCAGAAGCAGCACACGGAGCAGAACCCACCCTCACAGGCAAGGGGTGTTTTCCAGAGGGAAGAATTTTGCTCTCTTTTGCCACTTCCCACCTTTGCCTCTGCAGACTCCAAGGCTCTGCCTTGTGCCCAGCTGAGGAGCCAGCAGAGCCCAGCAGCCTGTGCCACCCTGAGAGCTCCAGTGCTCCCTCACACAGGCAAAGGCCCCTGATCCAATCTTTCACTTCCAATTTTACACCACCAATCTCACGTCCCTGGCACTTCAGCACGTTTCAAGCAGCACTCTGTGGTGCCCTGAGCAGCCAAGGCAGGGCCCAAAGCAGCCCCAGGACAGCTCCAAAGTGCTGCTTACCTTTCATTCCCCCAGAGAAGCCTCTCCAGTTGGCAAAGACCATCAGGGGCAGCCCTTCCCTGTTGAAGTCCTTGATTGCCTGGGCTGTTTTGAAGGCAGAGTCAGGGAACCACACCTGCCCAGCCTGCTGGATTATCTGGTGGGAAGAAAAATCCACTGTCAGGCCCTTGAAGCACATTAATGTAAAAGTAAACACAGAAAAACCATCAGGAGCTGTGATGATGTGGGATAAACAACGAGGAATATGGCAGGTGAAATGTGTGGGGTCTGCTTGGCCATGGGGAAATTTGGACAATCCTTTTGTCACCAACTTCAACAGCAGCATTCCCATTAATTCAGCTAAGAGAAGAGAGCATGGACAGCCTGACACTGTGATGCTGTAAGGGGAAGAGAAAGAAAAGGACATGGGGAGGAGAAAGCCCTGGAGAGATGAAGCAGGGCCAGGGCTGTGGAACCAGGCAGGGGAACAGCAAAATGTCAGTGCAGGGAGGTCATGGAGCACTGCAGCCACAGCAGCAGAGCAGGGAAGGGATTTTTGTTTGTCACATCTCCTGATCCCTGATATCCCTGATCCCTGCCCTTCCCTGAGCCCTGAGGGAAGCAGGGCTGCAGGGAATCTGGGAATTCCTGGAGGAATGGTCACACAGCAGAGTCCAGGCACTGCCAGCTCCCCAGGAATGGGAACCACACCTGGGGAAAGGAGGGAACCCCACTGCACAGGGCTCCCTGCAGGGGACACACAGGACAGGGGCACACAGCCCACCCACCTTGGCCTCCGAGTCCAGGTTTGCAGGATCAGCAGGAATGCTGAGCTCCACCGTCCTCGTTTCCACAGCAACCACTCCTACAGGTATTCCTCCCAGCCTGCAAACAGGTGAGACACTGAAATTCCTGCTCCACACAGCCAAACACCCCGGGGACACAAGCAACAGCAGCAGAGCTGGGGCCTTTCAAAGAGTTGAGGCTGGAGAGTTCCAGAGAGGACACAGCCCTCAAAGCAAAATCTACTCCAAAGATGAGCACATTCCTATCTAGAAATCAAACAGAATAAACCAAACCCAGATTCTGAGTGGTAAATCTGTGTATCCATCACCCTTCACCTGCCATCACCCAGATTTTGGTACTGGTGGATTTGACCATGAAAAATCAGAGAATCCCAGAAGGGGCTGGGAGGGACATTAAAGAATTGCTGTGTTTCCCCAGATCTGCAGCTGCAGGGTGACAGCAGGGGGACAGGGAGCTGGTAAACAATTTCTGTGCTTTCCCCCAGATCTGCAGCTGCAGGGTGACTGCAGGGGGACAGGGAGCAGGACAGAGGGATGGACAGGAGTGCAGGCAGCAGGGGGATGCCCAGCTCTGCCTCTCAGGGCCGCCAGCCCTGCTGCACACAAAAGCCATGGAAGCCACGCTGCCAGGCCAGTCCCAGCAGAGCCCCTCTCCCTCCCCAGCCAGCCCAAGCTGATTTCCCACAAACAGGGCACAGACAGGGCCCATGTGCACTGAGGGGCTGAAATATTCCCATTCCCTGTGATGAAGAGTCTGCTGGAACCCCATAATTGCAGGAGCCGTCCTAAATCGGTAACTTATAACTTCTGTGTTAGGGCCCATGTGACCTAATAAAGAACATCTTTATCCAAGTATTACAGTTATTTATTGAACTTGAAAACAGCTCAAAACAACTTCTGTTTTCCATAATACTTCATATAAATTTTATCAGGCTAGCACATGAAGATGCTACATCTTGTTTTATAGTGTGTCCCTGGACAAGTTGCCATAGAATAATAAAAGACAATTTACAGCCAACAGCACACATATTCCAAACATACATACAAGAGATGAGTTTTGGCAGCACTTACAGTAACAATCCCAGAAGAATACATTCATATTTGTTTTTTTTCAAAGTGCCACTGCTTTTGAAAGGAGTCTGTTTCATTTGTGTTATATATCCCTGCTGTGTGAGAGTCCAAAGCCACTCGGAATTTGTCAGAAGAAAGGAACTGCAAGTGAAGCTGAGCATGGACAGAGAGCTTCTGGCTTTGCCAAATCATTGATTTCCACCCCTGGCACACTGCTTAGCCTGGAAGCCTTTAAATTATAGAATTATAGAGCCATGGAATGGGTTGGAAAGGACCTTAAAGGTCATCTCATCCTTTTGTTTTCAACTCCTTCTATTAAATAGATATATATATATATAGACATAGAGAGAGAACGAAACAATCACAGGAATGCTGTGTTCTAGAGAAATGCAAAGCAAAACCCAAACTTGATTTCTACAATTGCCTTAAACACATCTCAGAACTTACCTTGCTCTCCCCACCACCACTGTCTGTGCCCAGGGCTGCATGATCTCCATGAACGAGCCATGGTCAAAGAAGCCACTCAGCCACTGCCCTTTCTGATCTAAAGGGAAGGGAAAAAAAGGGGAAAATCAAAGGAGGAAGGAGAGAGGGAAGAAAGAAAACAGAATATCAAAGCAACAAATCAAACTTGCTTAAAAATGCCAGCTGGAGAACATGGCACTGTCTTTTTATTTATTTAATTTTAAATAGATGACAATACAAGGGAACATTAGACAGCTGAGCATTTGTCTGCCTTCAGCCATCATGTCTTATTTCATTTCCTAGTCTGCATAAAGACAGCAATTTATCAGCAAAAGCATCATTTATTGTTAAACGATGGGGTTCGGAGAGCAGAGGGACTTCCCGTGCTTTTAAATAAATAACTCTGCTTTTTTCAAGACTACAAACATTTGTCAAAAGGCAGTAAAGTCATTAAAGATGGTTTTCAACACATCTACTTCTATTTTAAAACTTATCTCATATTCCTCTCTTGATCCTGCCTAATCTCTCTTTGAAAGAAGGAATGCTGCAGAAACCCAGGAACTAAACACGAAAATTTCAATGATATTTCAGAGTCACTTACAGAAATCACAATTCTGGGGGGCAGCTGCTGTGCACTGGGGCTTTGGGAAGCTCTGCATGAAAATAACCCACAAAAAAATCCCCCCAAAACCCCAAATCCCTCCCAGCTTCACCCCCTGGCACAGAGCTCCTGAGGAACTCCTCCCTCTGCACAAGCACCTCGGCTTCTGCAAACCCAAGTCCAAAACCAATTAAAAAGTGGAGATCCGAGCAGGCTAACCTCTGCTGACTTAAACAGGATGGAGAGTGTTTTATCAAGCCCAAACTTGTAATTACTGTGTTCTACATTCCTTGCCTCTGTGGCCCCACTGTAAAATGTGACCATCCATTTCAGAATTATCTCTTTATCGCGAGCCCGAAGCTGATCGTTGAGATTCTGGCCTCGTGTCGGGCGTCAGTTTGAAGAATATCACGGCAATATCTCCTCTAATAAATGGCTTTAACTTTTCACCTAGGAGATATCTGCTTTAACTTATCACAGGGAATCATCTGCTTTCCTTAACGCTTCCACTAAATTAAAATCTGAAGTCACTCGATTTGGAAGCCGGCGTTTGCGGCGCCCGGACAGCTGGATGAATTGCTTGAGAGATGATGAAAAAATATTATCCAAAACCAGAAAACTTAGTTTATCACAAATCTCATTTTAGCCCCCCAAACTCATTAATAACAGCAGGAGTAATGGTCACCCAGTTTGCAGCTTGTACCTACACAAGGCTGCACAACCCCAGTGGTGCCAACACAACTCTCCAAGATCTGCAGGAATATTGTGATTCCTTTAACAGACCCTCTGTGGATGGATTTTCCCCTAAATCATAAAAAAAATCCATAGAAGTGCTATTCTCAGTAAATAGATAATCTACAAAAGTATGGTGTCCTTGAGCACTCAGGATTTACATGCTACTTTTAAATATTGTTTATAAATAATAATATTGATTAATATTATCATATGTAAATGTTTATATATTCTAGCCATATTGCTCAGAATTATTTTACAGAATCTGAAATATATTTGGGTAGCAGACATGTGGCAAACAGCCTTGAACCAAGGTGAGTTGCTGCATGTCCTGGCCTTACTTGGGTTGGGGCGTCCAGCCAGCATCCAGCGAGGGTCGTAGGGGGTCTTGGTGGGAACAAAGTCAATGGTCCTGTCTATGGGATCCTTGGCCTTCAGGATGGGCACAGGGCTGTGAATATTCTAAGGGAAAAAGGAAAACACAGAAGGAAGTGAGAGCCCCTTTCCCAAAGCCCTGCAAGCACAGCAAACGGTGGCACCTGGCACCTGGCAGGCCCAGCAATTACCTTTGGCATGTAGGAAAGCCACTGCAGAATGGTGTAAACCCCTTCAAAGTCATCACACACAGTGCCATGGGTCACCCCGTTGTTGTGCATGATCTGGATCCCTCCCAGCTGGTTGTTGGAGGTGTAAACTTCCCGTCCAAGCACCTGGGGGAAGAGAAATGGGAAAACCATCAGTGCTGGGGTGTGAGCAGGAGGTGCTGGCCAAGGAGACACACACAGAGCAGCCCTGCAGCACCTCAGCACCACCTGGAAATGGAGAGGATGGAGCAAACCTCTCCCAGCACAGCCTCCCAAGCCCTGTGTGCAGGTAAGAGCAGCTGAACAGAGATCCCCAGTGAACAGAGGGCAGGGCTGGGTGGGATACTGGGAAGGATTCCTGGGAGGGTGGGGAGGCCCTGGCACAGGGTGCCCAGAGAGGCTGTGGATCTCTGGCACTGCCCAAGGCCAGGCTGGACTGGGCTTGGAGCAGCCTGGGATAGTGGAAGGTGTCCCTGCCCATGGCAGGGGTGGAATTGGATCTTTAAGGTTCCACCCAGCCCAAAACCATTCTGGATTCTGTGATCCCCAAGGTTGGACTGGGCTTGGAGCAGCCTAGGATAATTAAAGGTGCCCTGCCCATGGCAGGGGGGTGGAATTGCATCTTTAAGGTTCCATCCAGCCCAAAACCATTCTGGATTCTGTGATCCCCAAGGGGAATGATGCCAGTGGGGAAACTGAGGCAG
The DNA here is from genome assembly GCA_009764595.1 of Geothlypis trichas. Taxonomy (NCBI): domain Eukaryota; kingdom Metazoa; phylum Chordata; class Aves; order Passeriformes; family Parulidae; genus Geothlypis; species Geothlypis trichas. The sequence goes on from CM019921.1 coordinate 10,115,331, forward strand.
TTTGCCCCCTCGCCCTCCCCAAGCAGCAGTGTGACCAAACTCCCTGAGTGCTGAGCCCAGCTCAGCTCACTAATCCCAAACTGCTCCAAGAAAACTGTGGGTGGATGTATTTAAATGTATAACTGGGGAAAAAAATAAAAAAGAAAACAGACAAAGGCCCATCAGCTCCTGGGAGAGGCTGGCCAGAAGCAGGCTGGGGCTCCTCATTCTCTTGCACAGCTCCATCTCTAATCTGAGCCTGGGCAGCACAGCTCTTTTCTCATTCTCCTGCTGTCTCTTCCCATTTGCCCTCTCCCTGACTGATACACTGATCTCTCGGTCACTTGGCTTTCTGCTCCACTGACTCCATATTACTAATAACACCTCTGCCACGGCCAGTTTACCTCATGAAGGCAGGAGCACATCATTACAAAATAAACTCATAACTTTGACATTCCAGCAAATACACGCCGTTTGTTATTTTTATGGGTTGAGTCTTTCTAACAGACAGAGGACATTACACACCTGCTTCATTTGGATCTTAAAAACCCCCTCAAACACACAGCACCAGCCTGGCCTCCCCCAAACACCCAGCACAGCTCACTCTGGGGACTGAGGAGCTGCCACATGCCAGCCAAGGTTTATGAACAGAAGGAAGCGAGGCACAGATGTCACAAACCTGACCCCAAATACAGAATTCAGGGTGTGTTTTAGCACAGGGATGTTCCTGGGTCTCCCCTCTGAGCTCCAACACCTTCCTCCTCCTCCTCTAACAGAATCAGTGCCAAGCAAAGCCATGGCAGAGGAGACAGCAGCACAGATTTAGGTTCAAGGATAAGAAAAGCCCAGGCCTCCAGATGCCAGGCACAAGCCTAGCTAAACGCTTCCCACAGAGGAAAATAAAAATAAAGAGGATTTAAACTCCCCCTCTCTGAACTAATGCAAACGTGTGTACATGCAAAATGGGCCTCTGCTCCTGCTTATCTGGAGACACTGCAGACAGCTCAGGTTTAGCACTGCTGACAGGCAATGAAACAGCCTAATATAGCACTGCTCTCAGCCTTAAATCCCTTTTTGGAGATGCAGATAAACACACAGCTCCTGCTCCCAGTGCTGCAGCCCTGCCAGCACAGCCTGGGGCAGGGGCAGAGCCCAGAGCAGGAGGACCCGGGGCAGAGGGTGCCCAGCTAAGGGAGAAGCTGCTCTGAGGATGATTGGGATGAGCTGGATGTGCACAGGTGAGAGGGGACAGAGCCCTCAGCACAGCCTGGGCTGCTCCATCCCCAGCCTGGCACTGGGGGTTCAGGGGGTTCAGGAGGATCACAGAACCCGATGGTCTGGGTGGGAAGGGACCTCAAACTCTTCCCATGAAGGAATTCTTCCTCGTGTCCAACCTGGCAGAGCCTGAGGCCATTTCCTCTTGTGCTGCCATTTCTTATCTTGGAGAAGACTTCTAAAACATTCCAAAATACTTGGGCAGTGTTGCCAACACTGAGTTCATCTCATCTTCAAAAAACCCATCAGGAAAGCACATTTCTTGTCATTTCAGAGGCTCTTTTGGCAAGCATGAGCAGAGCCAGGATCCCAACAGCCTCTAAAGGATGGTCCTCAACAGGTTCATAGGCCCATCATGTGCATATTAATAATTTTCCAGCACTCCAACCCACGATGAGCAGCTGCTTTCTCCTCTCAGAACCTGAGCTGCTGGAGAGTTGGGATTTTCCCTGCAAAGCTGGGCTGGCTGAGGGCTGGGTTGGCTCATCTGTTTCACCCAGGATGAAAGATCTGAAAACATGACAGCTTGGAGGGCTTGAATGGGAATCATTATGTAACATAAGTGCTGTTATTATTCCAAGCATATCATGTGTTCATATCAAATATAAGTGCCAGATTTTTATCCAAATAATTTCAATAATTGCAATTCCCATCCCACAATTTATATTGTCTGCCAGGAACACGAAGCAGGAGAGGCATATGCACGTCCTATAAATAGCCTATTTTTCATAAACAGGCAGAAATTATGGGAATGAATGTCTCATCAGAAAAAATGTAGGAACACAATGCAGGAACTTCAAACCTGACTGCTATTATGTGCAGTCAAGCCTCGACAGAGCTCAGTGCTCATTTCCAGCTCTTCCCCCACACGGATCATGCATTAGAGGGGGAAAAGCAGCAAGAGGGAAGGGAGCCCAGCTGAGCACAGAATGCACAGCCCCGAGCCTGGCACTGGGAGCACAGACAGCTCCTCTCTGCCCTTCCTGCATTGCTAATCCCTGGCTCTGTGCAGTTCCTGCACTCGGAATTTACGAGCGTGCGGTGGGGGACCCTTCTGACTTGGGAACAGATTGGCTCGGTCTAATGCTTGGAGATTATTAAAGGCAGAGCTATACTCCACTATCAAGTCTACAGATCTTTTATTTAGAAGATATGGTGCTCTAAATGCACAAAGAGCTCCCTGTCACCTTCACATTAAAGCCCCTAGTGCCTGGTAAATGGAATTATATAGCTGTCATCTCCTTTCCCCAAAGTTTTAAGAGTACAATGGGCTCATTTTTTCCCACTCCATCCCAGCTTCAGAACTAAGAGACCTACTTTGTATTGATTTAGAGTCTCGGAAATAAATAAACCTGCTTCTCCAATGTGATTCACAAGAAATTCATGATACACTATTGCATGATATATTTCAAGCTGCAGCTCCGGCTCTTTTTTCCCTTTGGTGAGTGATGGGGGAGGTGGGAGCTGGGGGGAGGTGGGGAGCTGACAGCCTGATGGTTATTGGGGATGGCTCCTGACTGCAAATCCACGGGCAGGTCCTGCTGCTGGAGCCTCTCCCTGCTTCCATTTAGTGAGATCAGAGGGAAAAGGGGCAAAAAAAGCAATTGCACCTCAGCAGGGCAAGGTGCAGCCAGGAGGAACTGCAGCTCCTGCCTGGAGAGCCCAGCCCTGCTCACACACACAGAAAGCAGGGCTCCACAGCTGGCCACACACCCCAGAGGTTCTGTCTGTCTGTCTGTCTGTCTGTCTGTCTGTCTGCAGCATCACTCAATTTTGGTGGGAAGGTTTTCCCACCTTGCGGTTACTGAGGAGGATTTGGGAAAATTTCTGGGTTGCAGCAGAAAAATCAGGTTTTGCCATCTTGAGAGCTGAACTACAAACCTGAGATCAGACAGGCTCCAAATGACCTCTAAAATATCTGCTGTGCGTATTAAAAATAAAAATTAATTTGGGAAGAAAATCAGCTGGGAAATAAAAACCGAACAACTTTTCATTCGACCCAAAAAATCCCTACCCTAAAATCATCCAAACTGATACTTTTTCCTGAAGAGCTCCAGATTCAGTGAAGTGGCATTTCCAAATGAAAAATGTCTTGTCAAAACCCTGGTGCCCCTCTCTCCTCTCCCTGCGTGTGTTTTGCTCAAGGTCACTCCCTCAGGCAGTGGTAAATCAAAAGGACTCAATACACTTTGCAAACTAAAATTACAGCCCCTCTTCTGCATGGTGCCAACGCCCATAAATCCCACCTGTCTCAGCCAGGGGTTCCCTAATCGAGATATGAACCCCATAAACAATATTAATGGTTGTCTCCAACGTAAAGATCTTGGTCATTTCCTTTGTCACCTGCTGGACCCCAGAGAACCTTCTGGACCCTGTTACTGAGAGAGCCCTGGGCACAGGCTGCAGTGCAGGGACCTCTTCACCAGGACACTGAAACTCTGCTCACTTTGCAGTCTGAGTTTAGGTTCAGTCATGAGAAATGCTGCAGTTCTCTCTAGTTCCCACCATGTGTCCAGAATCACAGGGAATTTCTACAGAAAACCCAGGTTACTCACCCCAATGTCTCCCTGGGCACATCCCAACAATTCTGGGATATTTTTGACAAGTTCAGCTCCTGTGGAACATTAGGGAGCAGAGTTAATGCTCCAGTGAGAATACAGAATGTAGGATCCACAGGAGCTGGGACAGAAATTCCCTGTCCAGAATCACAGGGAATTTCTACAGAAAACCCAGGTTGCTCACCCCAATGTCTCCCCAGGGACATCCCAACAATTCTGGGATATTTTTGACAAGTTCAGCTCCTGAGGAACATTAGGGAGCAGAGTTAATGCTCCAGTGAGAACACAGCCTGCAGGATCCACAGGAGCTGGGACACAGACCTGGGGAAGAGATCTGGACAGGCAGAAGATGGGTAATGATGGTAAACTCCTGTTGAGCAGAATTAAACACACACAGAGCCCCCACCCACACAGATAAACTGAGCAAAACCTGTATTAAAAATGATAGAAGGAGGGAGAATTAAAAAAGTCAACAGAAATCTATTAGACTTTCCTCCCTAAGCAAACACCAAGGGACTGATAATGGCATGCCTGGAACGTAAATTGTCTCTAATGGGAACAATCCACAAATATCACCACTTAAAGAAAGGCAATTAAAGCAAAAATGCAGCCACGGAGGGTGGTGGTGGTGGTTGTTTATCTGCACTGAGGCCAGGCATCCATCCTGCCTGGATGCACTGCTCCTCACAGAGCAGGACCTGTGTGCCACCAGCAGTGCCACCAGGCACAGCCCTGTGTGCCACCAGCAGTGCCACCAGCCACAGCCCTGTGTGTCACCAGCAGTGCCACCAGCAGTGCCACCAGCAGTGCCACCAGCCACAGCCTGTGTGTCACCAGCAGTGCCACCAGCAGTGCCACCAGGCACAGCCCTGTGTGCCACCAGCAGTGCCACCAGGCACAGCCCTGTGTGCCACCAGCAGTGTCACTAACCACACCCTGTGTGCCACCAGCAGTGCCACCAGGAGTGCCACCAGGCACAGCCCTGTGTGTCACCAGCAGTGTCACCAGCAGTGCCACTAACCACACCCTGTGTGCCACCAGGAGTGCCACCAGGCACAGCCCTGTGTGTCACCAGCAGTGCCACCAGGAGTGCCACCAGGCACAGCCCTGTGTGTCACCAGCAGTGTCACCAGCAGTGCCACCAGCCACAGCCTTGTGTGCCACCAGTAGTGTCACCACCAGTGCCACCAGCCACAGCCCTGGGTGCCACCAGCAGTGCCACCAGCAGTGCCACCAGCCACAGTCCTGTGTGCCACCAGCAGTGCCACCAGCCACAGCCCTGTGTGCCACCACCAGTGTCACCACCAGTGCCACCAGCCACAGCCCTGTGGGTCACCACCAGTGCCACCAGTCACAGCCCTGGGTGCCACCAGCAGTGCCACCAGCAGTGGCACCAGGCACAGCCTGCAGCACCTCAAGCCTCTCGTGGCAGGAAGGAAGGAGTGAGCCTGGCTTTGCTGGGTCTGGGCCATGGTGACCCACAGCAGGGACAGCTCCAACAGCAGCACAGCCCTGGGAGCTGGAGAGCACAACGTCCCCCTGAGCCCAGCCCTGCTCCCAGCACCCCCAGCACTGGGATAACCTTGGGCAGCCCCAACCTCCACACAAGGAACCAACCCTCAGTGCTGGTGAGTGCTCATTTCTGGTTGACACTTCCCAGCCCTCCTTGCTTAGCATTCTCCAACAGCCTGCACCCATACAGATCTTCCAACAGTCCTGCTGTGCCACTACAGAATGATTTATATCATGCATTAATAATTATAATGCTCCTTTGAATGACAGGGCTGGCACTTGCTGTTCTAACTCACATGATTGCTCTCACATGATTGCTTTGATCTAATCCCAGGACTGGAGTCATCTTGAGCAGATACTGAGCTATCCCTGCCTTGAATCTCAAAAAAAAAAATAGCTTTGCACAGTACAAACCCCAAACAGCATCAGGCTCACAGGGCTTTTATTTATTTTTGCAGATTGTGAAATTGAAGGGTAAATATTACTGTTGGCAATCACTCCCCAGCCTGTGCGAGCCTCCTGTTCCTCCCTGGGCTCCTCCAGGGAGCCTGAGAGCTGCCCAGACCTCTCACAGCCCCCTGAGCAGCCCTGACCTATTGTCTCATCCTGTTCTGTGAATCCCTGAGCATCCAGAAAGTTCTGCAGCACAATTCAGGACTGAATCAAAACACAAAGATATTCTCTTCTGAACTCGTGCAAAGGAATCCAACAAGACCAAGACCAAACAACACTCTTCTTTTTTTCTTTTTTTGACCCATTCTGGTCAGAAATGCCACCCCATGACCAGGCAGGGAGATGAAACCCAACGTGCTGAACTATGCCTTGAATGTTTCATATTTTAGTTCCTGACCCCTCATCCTCCCTGCAGACTCCAGGCAGGTGGGGTTTGTCCTGCTCACCCTTGGTGCTCTGAGCAAACCATGGGGAGCACAGGGCAAGTCGAGACCAGAGAGTTTGGGGGAAAATCAAGCTAAAACAGGAGGGAAACAAACCAGGGCTGGTCAGAATCCTGTCACCTCTGGCAGCTTTGGGGCAGCTCTTCATCACCATCACAAAATGAACTGTCTGAGAGCCTGGCTGAACATCTACATTAAAAAACTGATGGGAATCCTGCTAGGAGCAGTTCCTGAAAGTCTCAGCCTAACCTGGCTTCCCTTAGGAAAAGCCTAGAACACCTCTCTGCAGGGAAAATGTGACTGAAAGCCACTATTTGTTTCCATTAACACAACAGCCTCCAAGACGGGATTTCTTTCAAACACAAAAGACAAGGAGGAGCAAACTGATTAAAAATAGGTCAGCAGCAGACTCTGGAACATCCTTGGGAGGGCTGAAATGGAACACAGCCCTGGAAGGCTGAAGCACAGGAGCAGTGCAGGAATGGGGAATGCCAGGCTCTTTGGTCTGACTTCCATCAACAAGAAAACCCATGGACATGGAGAAATGGAGGTGCTGGTGCAGGGCACAGCACGTCAGGTCTGAAATCACCCCGTGCTCAGGTTGTCACCAGGGAAAGGAGGGAGGAGGAAGAGGAGGAGGAAGGTTTGGGGGCAGAAAAAGGGGGAGGCAGGGGAAGTTTAAAAAAAAAAAAAAAATAAAAACCTCTGCCTCAGCAAAAGTTTTCATTAAAATTTTAGACAAATGATCTCTGTGTCCTTCTCCCATGCTGCCTGGGGCTCCATGCTATTTCTATGCAAATAACAACCTCGTGGTTTATATCTTATTATTTCCACCGGAGCTGCGGCGACATGACCCGAGACGTGTGTGAGGTAGAGACAGCGACAGAGAGAGAGGGAGAGAAAGAGAGGGAAGGGAGGGAGGGAGATGGAGTGGCTGCTCGCTCAAGTGTGAAAAAATATTGTCAGGAGTGAGCAGCAAGAACAAAAAAAAAAAAGAAAAAAAAAAAAAGAAAGAGAGGGAAAAAAAAAAGAAAAATTGCAGGGATAACGTGTTTATTTCAGCCCCTCTCCCCATGTGAACCAGCATCTTTTAAAATTCATTGGGCATCAGGCGATCATGCACAATCCATCTGCTTTCACTTTATCATTTGCATTTCATGCCTCCTGGCTTTTGATGTGCTGATACTTTGATGCAGTCAGGAGACACGCATTATCATTATTTCAATTTGCAGGGGGGTCAGCGGGCTCGGCACAGGCGCGGCACACGCTCACCCCGAGAGGGAAATGGCATTTCCATCCCTCCAGCCACCCCCTGCTGAAATGCTCTGGGGGGACAAAAGGGGCAGCTCAAACACGGCCCTGTGTGCCCTGTGCTGGCACCTGGACCATGGCACCCTCACCTGGGAATGGGGACAAAGCTATACCAGGGAAACCCTGCACAGCCCTCATGGTTCCTTGCCAGGGAAGGGCTGGAGGGTGCTCTAAGCCAGCTGTCTCCCCAGGATGTGCCCTGTGCTCACCAGCAGCACGTGAGGAGCCAAGCCCAGAAGCCACCAGGAGCTGCAGCTGCAAGTGACACTGACCTTGAGCTCATCATCTGCGTTAGAGGTCACCCCTGGCTCTGGCAGCTGGACCTTTCCCTCTACACCTAAACCCTCAGGCTGCTTTTACATAATGATAATGAACGAGACCAGCAACAGCTCTGCCTGCACATCATGTTTGTCACCATTCCCCTCTGCTCCCTTTGTAAATTAGAAAGAATCCAGCGTTTCACAGGGAAAAAAATAAAACTAAACAACTTCCCAGAAAGCCCTGCCTGCTCTCTGAAAGCCCAATTGTCTCCATTGCTGCAGGAACAGTTTTGTGCTGCACGTTCTGCTGGTGGAGGGGAGACATTTTGCAGATGTGTTTGCAGAACACAAGAAGTGTCAGCTTTGCCCTGCACCCTCTAGGAACACACAGATGTAAAAGTCAGCCACGGAAAGACTGCCCCAAAACTCTGACACCTAGCTGGGAAAAGCTGAATGTGGCAGTTCCCAGGTATTTATCTTTGTTTCAGCCATCAGCCCCTGCCAGCCCTGACTCCCCATGTCCAAGGGAATGAGCAGCACCAAGGCTGACTCACTGTACACAGAACAGCCACAACAGGCTTCACTTCAGGAGCCTGAGCCCTGGGAATGAGCAGAAACACATCACACCCCACACCCAAACAGCCTCTGGGCTCCTGCAAGGGCACACATGGCACAACTGGCCCCTGGCTGGCACTGACCTCATCTCCGGCCCCAGAAAATTCAAAATGGCCAAAAAACTCTAAATCCCAGGGACAAGTGTGAACAGGTTTCAGGGAGCACAGGGTGAGCCTGAAGGCACTGCATGGCAGGAGGATGCCAATGAATCAGCATCCACTGCTTGGTTCAGATCAGCCAGACTGAGCTCAGACACTCCAGGCTAGCCCTGCACACCAGCTCCCTATTTCAGACACATTTCTGGGACACAACTGCAGCTGGATCCCTCCAGGATGCTGAGCAGAACTGCAGGGACTGGGGAACACTGCTGGGGCTGGCTGGGAAAGCTGGAGAGGATGCAACAGGTTCCTCCCTCACCTTCAGGCAGGGAGAGGTTCAGAGCTGACACAAGCATCCCAGCAGAGCAGGGAGGAGGGAAAGGGACACACAGGATTGTGGAGCCCACTGGAATTCACAGAAAGGGACACACAGGATTGTTGAGCCCACTGGAATTCACAGAAAGGGACACACGGGATTGCTGAGCCCACTGGCATTCTCAGAAAGGGACACATGGTATTGCTGAGCCCACTGAAATTCTCAGAAAGGGACACATGGGATTGTGGAGCTCACTGGAATTCTCAGAAAGGGACACATGGGATTGTGGAGCCCACTGGAATTCTCAGAAAGGGACACACAGGATTGTGGAGCTCACTGGAATTCTCAGAAAGGGACACATGGGATTGTGGAGCCCATTGAAATTCTCAGGATGGGATAAATCCCCCCACAGAAAGCAGCTCCTTCTGCCCGTGCCTGCTGGCAGAGGTCAGGTGCTTAATTCAGTTCATACCCTTAATTTTTAAGTGCCTAAAATTCAGTGGGATTAATGGAGTCCTGTGCAAACAGGCACTGAGTGCAGGGGCAGGGAGTGCAGATAAATCTGGAAGAGGGGGAGAGATGAACAGCCTGGCCCTGCCATCTGGGAAACTCTGCAGGGCCCCGAGCCCCAGCAAGTGACAGCTGGAGCCAGGCAACTCACTGCACTCCAGCAAGCACTAAACTGACTCAATTTCTTTTTAAAGGCTGGATCTTCAAATGCCTCTTTTCCTCCCATTGATGCAGGTGTGTGTGATGTGTGTAAGAGATCTAACTGAGGGTGCTGCAGCCTAGAGTTGATAGGATCAATGCTTCATTTTCTGCAGAGCCCCCTTTATTCAGGAGAATAATTCAACAAGAGCCTGTTTTCCTTTATCTCCCATTGTCAGGCAGGCACTCCTGGAAACACAGCTTGCCATGGAGTACAGGCACCCCAGGTGCTCAGAGTGCCTGAGAACAAAGCTGCTCGATGGGGAAGGGCACTCACAGCACACGGCCCCAACTCCAGGGAAACAAAGCCCTCAGGGCCAGCCATGGAGCAGAGTGGGCTGGGAGCTGTGTCTGCACCAGGCTGCAGCCTGGGGGATTAATGGGCTTGGGGCAGCAAGGGAGGAGAAAATCTGCCTCTGGAGTGGGGGAGAAAAAAAAGAGCCACTTTAGCTGTGAGGCTCTAAGTTTTCTTTGTAACAGCCCCAGTTATTCCTCCTGTCCCCACAGCTGAGGTTTCAGGCAGGAGAGCTCGCTCCCAGCCTGGAAAATCAGCACCCAAGCTCCCCAGAGCTAACACAATGCTGGGGCTGGCTGGAATTCAGGGGACTCTGGGCCATGTATTTTATTTTGGAGCAGGAATTTCCAGACACCAGGACCAGCCCTGGTTCCCCTCACAGCCCTCAGAGGGTGGGAGAAGGCACTGCCTGGGATTCAATCCGTGCCCACGACTGTCACACATATCTTTTTATGGAAAATCCTTTCTTTAGGACTTTTTCCTCCTGAGAAGCTGAGAGGCCTCAGGAATAAAATGTAAACAATGGTTACCTGCTGCTGTGGGATGCAACAGGTGGATCTTTGATTGGCCCACCTTATATATTTCTAATTAATGGCCAGCCCAACTGGCTCAGACAGAGTCTGGACAGCTGCCTTTGTTACCATTCTTTCTGATTCTGTTCTTACCTTAGCCAGCCTTCCGAGATGAAACCTTTGCTTCTATTCTTTTAGCATAGTTTTAATGTAATATGTATCATAAAATAATAAAATACAGAGTCAGATCTCTGTCTCTTCCCCCATCCTAAGACTCCTGTGAACACCGTCACACACAAACTCTGTGGAGAGCTGCTCTCCTCCTCCAACCCTCACCATGCCAGACCCCATGAGCAGCCCCTGAGGGCTCTGAGGGCTGAGCTGCAGGGACCCACCTTGTTGAGGGCCCCACAGCCGGTGAGGATGATGTGGGAGTTCTCCACCTGGATGGTTCTCTGGCCCAGCCGCACGATGTAGGCCCCGATCCCGATTGCCCGACACGTCACCTGGGAAAAAAGGGAAAAAAGGGAAAAAGGGAAAAAAAGAAAAAAAGCAACGGCATTGATTTCTGTCTCTCCATACAGCCCCAACCTATTGATTCAAACATTGAGATAAAACTAGGTGTGTTTGTAGTACAAGGCCATGAAATCTGGTCTCGCTGGAAAATTCCAGAATCCGTTGCTTTGTAAAGCGCAGGATCTGAACATAAATGTATTTTATTAAAAAAAAAAAAAGAGAGCAAAGCAGCAATTTTCAGACTGAGTACATACGAGGCCAAATGCCTGAAGTGTTTTAAATTGAGTGTGGAGGGGACCCAGCCCTGCACTGGTGCCAGGAGCATTGCTCAAAGCCTACAGGAGCCCATTTCCATCAGCCAGAAGGCTGATCCCAGATGGATGCTTGGGATATCATCACAGGATTTTTAGCTGAAACAGACAATACATTTGAAGAATAGAAAGCAGTGGGGGATTACCAAGCTGATGGTGATAACACTATCGTAGGCTAAAGATGATTCTCCAGCAATCATGCCAGATGCTCTGAGGTTCTCTACTCCAAGCCCGTCCTCCTTGCCGATAATATCCGTTATCTTGTACCTGAGGGAGACACACACAGCCCCTGAGCCACAAGGTCCACTGATTTGCTGAATCAGTTTGCTACAAAGAAAATGGAAAGTGACTAAATATCATTAAGGCTCCAAGGAGAAATGTGCATGAAGCCCAGGCAGGGGCTGTGCAGGGCCCATCCTGCAGCACCAGGGAAGCTTCCCACAGGAGCAGCACTGCAAGGGGAAAGGCTGAGGGAGAGAAAGGCCTGGGAGAGTGTCCTGCCATCCTCACAGGGCCTGAGGAGCAGGCTGATTAATAGGAAAAAGGGCAAGAAAGGAAGGGAATGCAGACAAAGGGAAAGAGGAAAAGAACAAGGATTACAACACGACTTTCACCTTTCTTCACTTCCTTCTCCCACACCTCCACCCCCTGTCCCTAGGGAATGCCCCAGCTGAGGACAAGGACATGCCATGCATGCCCCAAGGATGAACAGAAAGCTTTCCATTCCTACCTGGACTCTCCATTTTCCTCCACGTGCTCACAGTGAACAGAGTTCAGGGCACTGACTTTCTTATAGTCTTGAGGAGTCAGGTACAGGTATTTGTATCCCTGCAGGGAAGAAGAGCTCATTCATCCCAGTCCCACCTGTAGCCCCTTCCTCAACCCCTGCAACCCCCTCCAGAAACAAACTTCCACAGAATTAAATTCCACAGAGTGGTAAGAATATCCTCTCAGCACTGGAGATGCAGCTGAGGCCAGTGAAAGCTGGGAATGGTGCAATATTTGGCTGGGAATGGTGCCATATTTAGCACTAACTCCTTCTAGATGCCAACCTGCTGCCTGGTAGATGGTAAAATCCTGTCATGGAATAGTCTGGGTTGCTCCCACTTTCATCCAGCTAAGCACTGGGCATTTCCAGTGTTCCACATCCAATACTGAGGAGAACCTTGGACATGAAACTCTGAAATCTTTACCCTCACCTCTGCTAGAAGAGGTGCTGTTACAGTTATATTTTCTGGAAAAATCTTTTTGCTTAGGATTCTTTTCCTGGGAGGCTGAGAAGTCTCAGAGAAAAAGGAAAACAATATTATCTCATTGTTTCTCCTGTGTTTTGCTGTGTTGGAATGTGGAGATTGTTTATCCAACGGGTGATTGTTTCATTAGTTTCATGTGAATTGTTTTAACTTATTGGACAATCACAGTCAAACTGTGTTGAAACTCTAGAAGGAGTCACAAGTTTTCATTATTATCTTTTTAACCTTCTATAAGTATTCTTTCTGTACTCTTTAGTATAGTTTAGTATGGTATTCCTATATTCCTTTATATATTTATATATTCTATATATTTAGTATAGTGTAAGTATTCTTTCTGTATTCTTTAGTATAGTTTAGTATAGTATTCCAATATTCCTTTATATATTTATATATCCTATATATTTAGTATAGTATAAGTATTCTTTCTGTATTCTTTAGTATAGTTTAGTATAATATTCCTATATTCCTTTTTATATTTATATTTATATTTATATTTATATATCCTATATGTTTAGTATAGTATAAGTATTCTTTCTGTATTCTTTAGTATAGTTTAGTATAATATTCCTATATTCCTTTTTATATTTATATATCCTATTTAGTATAGTATTCTTTCGGTATTCTTTAGTACAGTTTAGTACAGTATTCCTATACTCCTTTATATATTTATATATCGTATATATTTAGTTATAATATAAGTATTCTTTCTGTATTCTTTAGTATAGTTTAGTATAATATTCCTATATTCCTTTTTATATTTATATATCCTATCTATTTAGTATAGTATAAGTATTCTTTCTGTATTCTTTAGCATAGTGTAGTATAATATTCCTATATTCCTTTTTAGATTTATATATCCTATATATTTAGTATAGTATAAGTATTCTTTCTGTATTCTTTAGTACAGTTTAGTATAGTATTCCTATATTTCTTTTTAGATTTATATATCCTATATATTTAGTATAGTATAAGTATTCTTTCTGTATTCTTTAGTATAGTTTAGTATAATACTCCTATATTCCTTTATATATTTATATATCCTATGTATTTAGTATAGTATAGTATAGTATAGTACAGCATCATATCGTATCATAAAATAACAAATTAACCTTCTAAGAGCATAGAATCAAATTCATCATTCCTTCCTCTGTCTGGGGAACTGAGCACATACAATAGGTGCTATCAAAGCAGGCCTGCTGTGTGCTGCTGCAGCGTTTGCCCCGTGGCTCCCTCACCTTGTAGGGGTTGTCAGGGTCCTCCCAGGCCACGTGGAACATGTGCCGGATCTCCTCGGCCAGCCCGATCCTGGCCCCGCTGTTGGCAGCCACGTAGATGCGCGGGATGCCCTGAGCCCGGGCCAGCTCCGAGGCCCTGAGGAACAGCACGTCCTCCTGGGGCCCGAAGGAGCCGATCTTGTAGGTGATGTCGTTGCCTATGACAATGATGTCCCTGCCCTCTGGGTACTCGGGTGTCTTCAGGGTCATCTTCCAGGCCACCATCCCGATCTGCAGGCCGAGAGCAGAGAACGGCACTAAATAAATGTTGTGTCTTCTTCAACTCAAGAAAGGAGTCACACAGGGATCATTTCTCTGCTTTGAGGAATTCTCTTGGACTTGGCATATTTTCCTTCCATATTTCCTTGGACACTTACAGTGCCCATCAGAGCTGGAAGCTCTTGATCCTTCCCACACCCCATGGAGCACATTCTGCACTGCTCTCACCCCACCAGGACACTCACACTGGCTCTCCATCTCCCCATTCAGGGCTTTGTCACAGGTCCAACACGTCCCTCTCACAGGGAGCTGTGCACTCCCTGTGCTCCCAGGGTGAGGTGGGATGTGCTGCTTCCCAGGTATCACACCCTCATCCCCCTCACCCAACCCTCATTTTAGCCCTCTTTTTATTTCATTGCTATCTCAGATATCCCTTAATTTCTTCCTCTCTTCCCTTTTCCCCTCCCCAGTTTCCCAAACCCGCCTGGCTAAGCAACGCTTTTTACTGCACATTTTTCTTTCCCAAAAATCAGGGGCTGATCTCTGCTGGCTCATCTCCTGGAGGATCAAGCAGCATCCTTCCCTCCCCTGCCTGCCCCATCCCTCAGGTCTCTGCTGGTCCATCTCCTGGAGGATCAGCAGCTTCCCTCCCTGCCCTGCCTGCCCCATCTCCTGGAGGATCAGCAGCATCCCTCCTTTCCCTGCCTGCCCCATCCCTCAGATCCCTGCCTGCCCCATCTCCTGGAGGATCAGCAGCATCCCTCCTTTCCCCTTACTGCCCCATCCCTCCCTGCCCTGCCTGCCCCATCCCTCCTTTCCCTGCCTGCCCCATCCCTCCTTTCCCTGCCTGCCTCATCTCCTGGAGGATCAGCAGCATCCCTCCTTTCCCTGCCTGCCCCATCCCTCAGATCCCTGTCTGCCCCATCTCCTGGAGGATCAGCAGCATCCCTCCTTTCCCTGCCTGCCCCATCTCCTGGAGGATCAGCAGCATCCCTCCTTTCCCTGCCTGCCCCATCTCCTGGAGGATCAGCAGCATCCCTCCTTTCCCTGCCTGCCCCATCCCTCAGGCAGCGCTCGGGGCTCCGAGTGCCATTAACAGATGGGAGCAGCAGCGTCCCTTGAAAGCCACATGCATCACCCAGTCCCCGCTTGCCCAAGGATCATAAGCCCTGAGTACACATTCCTCAAGCCGATTGCACATCCTCTGCAATCAGCAGGGCTGAGACTCTCATTGTGGAGCCTCGGAATTCTGAGCATGATGAACTAAAGCGGGAGGGGGAGAGGCAGCAGATAGATCTGTGCCATTTAATCCACATCCAAATGGCACGATACACAGCCCAGATCCAATCAGCATCTGCAATAAGATATGCCATAATAGGCTCATTAAAAAAAATAAAGAGGCAGAGGAATTAATCAAAGGGTCATTGGAAGTAAAGCAGGCAGCAATCCAAAAATATTACAGCCAGCTACTGGCAGATCCTTCCTTACACCTCCCCTTCCAAGAGCTGAGATTGCAAGTTAACAGAGTGTTTCAGTTCACCTTCTCCTTGGATTCCTCCACTCCTACTCTGACAAGTCGGAACACAATAATCTTTTTGCCTCTGAACATTTGCAGACTTACAGTTCCACCTCAGCATCCATCTGCAGGGTTTGGAACAGAGAGATGCTGCAGCAGCTCCAAAGAAGGGAGCAAAAATCCCTGACAGTTGTTTCCTTACAGCCTCACTGACCCCACCAGCCAGGGCTGAGGGAGCAGTGATGGACCAGGGAGTCCCCAGGGCTGGTCCCACACTCCATTCCACCCACAGGATGTAAGAGATCTTCCTCACTTTCAGCAGCTTGATGATTTTTGACACCACAGGAAACAGGCCAATTTAAAGCATTTCTTATTTAGAAAATTCAGATTGTAACAGAGGTGTTGGGATAGTTTCCAAACCCAAGGTCATGGGTCCCCTACACCACTAAAGTCCCTTTTGCCAGTGCTAACCAGTAGAACAGAAACAACCTAGCCAAGGCACAAACTCTTGAAAACAGTTTACAGCTGACAAATATGGAGCAACCCTATACAGTTTAGGAAAAAAACAATTAAAAGTGCACCACTATTAGCTTGGGTATCTTTTGCCTCCCCAATTTATCAGATGTTTTGTGCCATTTATCCAGTAATAAAGCCACGGGGATCTGCACAACTAAGGATTTTTTTTGCTATGAATTTGCCAGATTCAGTTGAGATTTATGGGCAGTGGAGAATGGCTTTCTATTCCAGAAAAGAAAAAAAAAAAGGAATAAGGAGATTTTTAAGTTAAAGGCAGCACTCCAAAAACTGGAGAGTTCCCGGGTTAATTAGCCAGGCTGAGTTAATTACCTAAGAGCACTGGCAGGCAATGGTAGGTGATGGTGAGCAGTCTGGCTTTGGAACAGGCTCCTTTGAAGAGGCAGCACAGTTTGGAAGTGCTGCTCCTGCCACGGCTCCATTCCCAGCACGCCCAGGAGTGAAGAAGAGGCGGAGGAAAAATAAAAGCAGGAACCGTCTTATTTAACTGTTTTTATGTTGGCAAAATGATTTGTGCCCTGGTATTTCCATAAGAAGTGGGACCATTATTCTCCTGTAGGAACACATTTGGTTTGAAAAGTATCAGTGGGCAGCACGTGAAAATCAAAGGGGATGAATTATTCACAAGCCCCGATCAGAAGTGATCATTATTTCTGATGCTCCAAACTGTGATTAGGATTCAGTGCTCAGCTGTCATTTGCTCCCTGAACGGCCCCAGCCCCGCAGACACACGGAGATGACACCCAAGTTTCAGATGTATAATTTTACACACACCTTCTCCCACTCCATCCTGGCCTTAATGGAAGCATTAAGAGCCAGTAAAGCGGGCGCGCTAACGAACGGCGCTTCCCCGGCGCTCGTAAACGCCGCTCGTTTGACACCCAGTGTCAACACTAATCATGGCCTAAAATTAACACCAAAATTGACTTCAACATTAATTGCACTATCGATGGGAACAGTAATACACACACTGATGCAGTTCCAAATTGACTGCCGGTGGCAGGCAGAGCTGTTGACAGCCGGCTCCGAGGGGATCGGGGAAGGAGCCGATCCCAGGCTCCCTCCGAAGCACGGCAGGCTCCAAGCACAGGGAGCCAATGCCACTGGCAGCTGGGGCTGGGCACAGGGAGCTTTGCAGCCTCTCTCTGGCACGTTCTGTAATTCCTGGGGAAGCACAGCCAACAGAATCACGGAATATCCTGAGCTGGAAGGGACGATCCAGTCTAACTCATGTCCCTGCACACACACCTCAACAATCCCACTTTGTGCATCCCTGAGGGTGTTGTTCAAACACTCCTGGAGCTCTGGCAGCCTTGACCACTCCCTGGGGAGCTTGTTCAGTGCTCCACCACCCTCTGGGAGAAAAACCTTTTCCTGATATCCAACCTAAACCTTCCCCTGGCACAGCTCCAGCTGTTCCCTCAGGTCTGTCACCGGGCACCAGAGAGAAGAGATCAGTGCTGGTTTATTCTGCCTCCCTCACTACAGGATGGTGCTGAGCCTGGAACTGAAGACCAGGCTTCACTTAATCCATTCACATTCAAATTTGGAAAGCTGAATGTGGGTATTTACTTGGTGCAGATGCAGCAATTTTGGCATTTCATCATTTGAATCTGGTGCCTGGAAGTTCAGATCTAAAAGAGTGACTCTCTGCACTTACACTGTGCAGAGCTTTTGGATTTTTATCTGGAGCAGGAACCAGCTCTCAGGAAAAGGGCAGAGTGCACATGGCTTGCCAGAGGCATTCCAGCTCCGTGCCTTGACAAGGGTGCAGTGCCAAAACCCAGGATTCCTTCTTGGCTCTGGAAAAGGTGTCCCTCAGCAACCCAAGCGTGGTGGGGGCAGCCCCGCCAAGCACGCTGGCACCATCTGAGCAATGGCAGGGAACAGCTCCAGCATGACACCAAGAGCTCAGGGAGAGGTGTCACAGAACCCCAGAACCACCCAGGTTTGGAAAAGACCTCCAAGGTCATCGAGTCCAAGCTGTGACCCATCCCCACCTCGTCACCCAGACCAGAGTGCCACATCAGTCATTCCTTGGACACCTCCAGGGACGGGGACTCCAAACCACCCTTCCAGTGCCTGGCCACCCTTTCCACGGGGAAATTCCTCCTGAAGTTACAGATGGGTAAAGATACACGACAGAGAGCAACACACAACCTTCACCAGGGGCTTTCCTGTGGGCAGGAACATCCCACAGTATCCATGTGATCCACATACACCTGTTCAAACATGGATATGAGCACAGGGAATAAAACTGTGCCACCTCTTCCATCCCTGTTCCTGGAAGGCTTGGATTTGGGGATTTGAAAACCCTCCAAGAAATCTGCAGCTCTGGCTGCTGCTTTAATTCCCTGTGCCTGCCATAAAATGCAGGAACAGGGGGTGACAAAGCAGAACATGCAGCTCAGCGACGAAGCTGTGCTTGTGTAAAATGCATTAGCTACACCTTCCTGCCTCTGGCAATCTGGGAAGCCACCAGAGCAGCATTCCAGGAGCCCTCTGCCATCCTGAATTTCCCCTGGCCAAACCTCCCCAGCTAGCCAGGGAAGGTGCAGCAGCCAAAGCTCCAGCCAGCAGCGGTGATTGTGGATTATTTCTGATCCTCGTGCTGCTCAGGAGGAAAAACTGTGACATCTAGTGCCAGTGGGGAAAATGACATTTTCTATGGGCACGGGCAGAGGGATGAAGGGGGATGTGGGGTGTTGCTGCAGGCCCTCCTTACATCACTTTCTCCTTGTCCTTGAAGATTAGTTGGGTCTTATCAGCAGCTGGTGCTTTCCTGGTGCCAGAGGATCAGGGGAAATTGTAGTCAAAATACATAAAGTGCTATAGAAAAGCATCCCAATGCCTGGCTCAGGACTGACAAGGAATATATTGAGTTCTGCAAGGGGCTGAGGGAATTACCTTTTCACACTGAGATTTGTGCTAATATGCTAATCTGGGGAACAAAGCCCTGGGCTTTGGAGGGGGTGTCACTGTGCTCCAGGTCTTGTCTCCAGCACGGTGATTTACACAGTGGTGGAGACACTCCTGAACTGCTCTGTGCTCACCAATTCCCAGCCCTTTCAGAGAATTCCCCATTTTAGCACAGCCCCACGGCAGGGGAGGAACAGGATGAGGTTTAAGGTCCTTCCAACCCAAACCAGCCTGGGATTCTGTGACAAAGTGAAAAAAGAGGGGTCCTCTGCATGGTCAGAGGATGGAAAAGGCCCTGTAGTGATGGTGCTGTGCCCCAAGGGCAGGGCAGGGCAGGGCCAGCAGCACAAGGACTGGGACCCTCTGCTCTGGAGAGCCAGAGCAGTCTAGGAATAAAGAGTAACCTGTATTTTCACAGTCTATTAATTCCCTGGCCTCTTTGTTGAGACCATGGCAAAAAGCTAATTACTGCAATGGTGTGGTGGGCAAGGGGAGTGGTCCTGAGCTAGCAGAACAACCTCTGGGATTGGGAGAAGCTTTGAGACATCAAGATTGTCCTGAAACACAGATTATTGCCCAAAATGCTGCTTGCCAGCTCTGTGAGGACAGGGAGAGCCCCAGGCTGGAGCAGGGACTGCAGCCCTGGCTGAACACAAATCTCCTGATTTTATGCTGCTTTCTCAATTCCTCCCATCAGCTCAGACTCCCAGGGCACCCAGCTCAGCTGAATGCTGTAACAGCACGAGTGCCTTGACCCCTTTTCACACGGAGGAAATGCAACTGTCAGGAAGGCCAAGCCCTGATCCCCAGTGCCAAGCCCTGATCCCCAGTGCCAGGCTCCCCCTGCAAGTGTGGGAATGGCCCAGAGCCTCTGATCCAAAACAAGGAGAGCAGGAACCTGAATATACCCAAAAACAACAACAACCTTTACCATAGACAGCAATTCCCAGCAGACATCTCCTCTTTACTAGAAAACACAATGGGCAATATCTCCAACAACTTTGAATTCAGAGAATCAGCACCTTTTGCTGGCAAGAAAGAAGGATAATAATAAAAATCTCACATTTCCCTGAGGAGTTCCTATTTCCCCTGTCAGCCAGTTCACTGGGATGAGCTCTGGATCTCTGGGGCACAGACTCAGAGCTGGAGGGACCTCAATGCCCATCCAGTGCCACCCCTGCCATGGCAGGGACACTTTCCACTGCTGCTCCAAGCCCATCCAGCCTGGCCTTGGGCACTGCCAGGGATGGGGAGCCCACAGCCTCTACAACCCCTCTGGGCAAGAAGACACTTGATAGATCACATCAGATCAGAGTAATTTAAATACCAACACCCCACACACCACAACAGCCATGTGATTTCTTTACAGACCCGGCACAACCAAGTCTACCAAGGGTTAAAAAAAAATCTCCTAATTTTTTTTTTTTTTTTTGGTGGTGGTCTTTGGGTACAGAATCTCTTATAATAAGACTATTTGTATTCATACTGGCAGAGTAAACACTACATGTTCATGCCCAGGCAGCTCTGTGCTTGTAATTTCAGCAAGAACAGAGCGACGTCCCTGAGGGACTTTGCTATTTCCCCAGCCACCATCCACTCCAACCTGAATGAGAGCAGGCAAGGAGAGAAAGATGATGGCACAAGGCTCCCCAGCAGCCTCAGCCTGCCCTGGGAACAGGGAATAGCTCATTCCAGCTTTAATCACACCAGTCCAAACACTTCTGCTCAAGTCCAGCAGAAGACAAGGCTGCAGCGAGCCCACGGACACCATCAGGGGTAACTTGCAAAAATCCTGTTCCAAATCTTCCTCCCCTGACAAGATGCATGTAGAAAATGGTGAGGAAAACCTCTGTTTCCTTGCATCCCTACCCTGATGGGTTTAACAGAACCTTTGCAATCCTTAAGCTGTGATTTTAGGAAAATACAGTTGAACGACATCAAGAAAAAATAAATGATACCATCACTTAGAACTGTTCAAATTTAAATTACTTTACAACATTCACTTACTAACTCCCACAAAAATAACCACCACATCTTCTAGTGGTTCTCTTTACTCTGCAGTCATTCCAAAGCTGCAATTTTTTTTTGCACCCAGCAAAACCCACCATGACAGCAAAGTCTCCTCCTGCCCCAGCTCCAGGAGTGCCTCTGCCACCCCCAGCACCAGCTCGTTGTAACTCTTGAGTAAATCCTGCTCTAGAGTGGGAGGTTCCACACACCTTGAGACAAACTGTGTGGGGAGGATGGAAATGGAAGCATAAAACGGATTTTTCTGTGGTTAGGGTTTTTCCCAGCAAATGAAAATATTTCTATTTAGTCTTGTAAAACACATTTTGCTCAAACACAAACCCCAGTTACCTGGAACAGCTGAACGAGCATTTTTTAATTATGAAGGAAGCCCAGCACAGGCACAGGTTTGAAATGGAATCATCATTTACTAAGGAAGTTAAAATACCCATTGTAGGGAAGGTATTAATTTTTAATGAAACAAAAATCTCATTTTCAAGAGTGAGATCCCATCTGTGAAAGGCTGAACGGACAGATTCTGTGCCCGGCTGGTAAATTCTCATTACAAGGGCCAAACCCAGCCCAAAGCACAAGGTCCTGTGGGGCAGGGAGGGAGGGGGCACAGGGAGGAAATGGGCACAGGGAGGGAAGGGGCACAGGGAGGGAGGGGGCACAGGGAGGGAGGGGGCACAGGGAGGGAGGGGGCACAGGGAGGAAAGGGGCACAGGGAGGGAAAAGGGGCACAGGGAGGGAAGGGGCACAGGGAGGAAATGGGCACAGGGAGGAAAGGGGCACAGGGAGGAAAGGGGCACAGGGAGGGAGGGGGCACAGGGAGGAAAGGGGCACAGGGAGGGAAGGGCACAGGGAGGGAGGGGGCACAAAGAGGGAAGGGGCACAGGGAGGGAAGGGGCACAGGGAGGGAGCAGCAGCAGGGAGGGAGGGGGCACAGGGAGGAAATGGGCACAGGGATGCAGGGGGCACTTGCCTCGTTTCCTCCTGGCAGCCTGTTCATGTGCACCAGCTGGCCCTGGTCATCCAGCACCAGCTCTGTGTAGGTCAGGATGTCCGAGGGCAGAGGGGCTGGGGGCAGGAAGGCGTGCTCGTTCATGGAGTTCCACAGCTTGAGCAGAGACTGGGGCACAGGAGAAATCCTCATTAGCAGTGCCACCCACAAATATTTATATTTAATATTTATACTTCAATCTACTTAATATTTACATTAATATTATTATAAATATAATCATTATTGTATATTACATATCATTAAATAATTATTATCAATATAATGTTATATTAATATAATAATATTGTTATATAATAGTATAATAATATAAATATATTACATAATAGAAATATAATATTGATATAAACAATATAAATACATTAATTTAAATATAAATATTTACATCATATCATGTTATATTTACATTATATGATATATATCATAAACATAACATTATATTGTATATAACATAAATACCTACACTAATATTTACATTTCAATCTACTTAATATTTACATTAATATTATTATATATTATATATAATTAAATAATTATTATCAGTATAACAATATTATATTAATATAATAATATTGTTATATAATAGTATAATAATATAAATATAGTTATATTACATAATATAAACATAATATCGATATAAATAATATAAATACATTAATTTAAATATAAATATTTACATTATATCAAGTTATATTTACATTATATCATATATATCACAAACATAACCTTATATTGTACATAACATAAATACCTACATTAATATTTATATTTCAATCCACTCCACTGTGGTATTCCCAGCAGAATTTGGGGTTATTCCCAACTCAGAGCACCCTGAAATATCCCTCCTGCCAGCATGGCTGACAGTACTCCAGGGATAGCACCTGCTCTGGGATTTGAATGGTCAAACAGTTTCCCCAAAGTGAAATGTGAATGAGGTGGTGTGGGACAGAACCCAGCAAATCAGAAACACCACCTAGGAAGGGCAGATGACAGGGTGGGAAAACAAGCAGCAACAAGAGAGGGGAGGTGGGTTATGTTCCACCGTCTGACTCACTGATGGAACTCCAGTTTATCCTCATTTCATCCAAAGCAGATTCAATCCATAACTGATATCCCTGGGGACCACCAGCAGCCACCCCAGGGCCCTGGCTCCCCTGACAATCAGGATGGCAAAGACAGGAGCACCAAGGAGAGCCCAAGGAATGAACACTCACCTGCCTGAACATCTCAGGAATGTCATAGACATAGGATGTCCCTAAAGTCTGTGCCTGGAACCTCTTGGACTGCAGCAGGTCCTTGGTCACGTAGGGAGTGTTGATCAGCATCCCGTGGAGCGGGCCCTGCTTGTCTCCATACGCCTGGAACATGATCTGCAGGACAAACCAGGGGTTCTGAGCACTGAGCTGATCCAGCCCTCAGCAAAAACCCCCAGGCTGCTCCAGCCTGCTGCTCCAGCCTGCTGCTCCCTGCCCTCTGCAATGCTGGCACAGCCAGGCTCCATCACCCACTGCTGCCCTTTGGGGACACCTCAGCACCGCCACTGCGCCATCCCGGCATCCCACACTCACTGCCCATCCCAGCGGAGCCCAGAGCACACAGAGCCACATCCCCAGCACAAACTGGGCCCTGGGAGGAGCTCCCAGTCCCCAGCAGCTCCCTGAGCCCCTGTGTGTGCCCATGGATGCTGGCAGCAGCCGGGAGAGCTCCGTTATTTATGGACGGGGACCCGCGGCTGCGCCCGCCAGCCGGGTCAAGACTTGCATATGTCATGGGGCTTGAAGCTTTGATATTGTAAGTTTAAAAGATTTTCCCAGAGTAGCAACATGAATTATCAACTGCCGTGCTTCGTGGCACTATATATTCTGGGCAGGCAGGACTTGGGAGGGAAGCTTTCCAAGGGAGAAACAGGAGGAGATAAAAACGGGATAAAAACGCCTTAAACGGCCCAAATCCCGTTTAACAGGGACACACCTGGCAGGAGGGACATGAGCAGGATGTGTTTAACAGAATTTAGCTAATTGAAGAGGAATCAATTGAAGAGTTACACAAAATTCAACAAAGTCTATTTTTATTTTTAGTTAAAACAGGCAGTTTATGCTCTCTTCAGGCTGCACAAACATTGATTTGGGAGGCAGCTTCTTTAATGGGAGAAGCATTTGCTCAGGGTAATGAGTGTTTGTGGCAATGCCTGTCCTGGGATCTGCCAGGATCTGCACTTGGAAATTCTCCTTAAATCTCTGGAAAGCTCCACAGCAGCTCTGAAGAGAACTGGAGAAGTCTGTGCTGAGCATCACCACTTATCACTACTGAGAAACAAGAGATCAGGGTCACTCTCTCACCATGAAGCCATCCTCCCATTCTTCAGAAGTCATCAAAGTACCCAGCACATCAGTAATATCTGAATTTTTTTTTAAAGACTTCTCTAAGTTTAAAAGAACCCTCTGGAAACACAGGAAAAAATCCCCAGATCTGAACTCGCCCTATAAACCTCCATCAGGAGGGGGAGGCTTCCTAAAAATATCAGTATATTTTTACTAAAATGTGGTTTAATATTCTGGAAAACAAATCAAATTTAATACGGGGAAGTTGCTAAAGCCTCACACACCCACACGAGCCCATTCCCCAAGCTTTAAATAACAAAGCTCATCAGTTCAGAGCTCACTTGTGACCTTCAAGAGTGACTGACCCAACTCAAGGGTTAAGCTGAGCTGCTGGAGATTATTAAAATGTTCTTTTCTTTCCTCATCTCCCCTCAAAGGCAGGAATGAGGTAAAACACACTGACACTATCTGCTCTGGGATCTCAGAGCTGGATGGACTCCACGGCCAGCAGCTCGCTGGAAAAATTAAATGGAAAAAGGGGGAGAAAGGTGACTCAGCACTTTGTGTGCTGCATTCACAGTGCCCAAGTGATTTATTCTGCTGCTTCTCCTGCCTGGCAGAGAGATGATTACAGAGGGAGATGTAAACATTTCTCTATTTAAATATTTTCCATGCATCCCATGCTCCATGGATTTTAGCATATGTAGGTATTTCAGTTAACCACACTGTTCCCACACCATGGAAAACAGAAATACCACAACAGCCACAACCATTCCAAAAGAGCCCATTACACTTCAGAAAAATGATATAAAAGCACCTTCCATAATTTTACATCTTCCTGCCCAGGTCATCCTTTATATCTTTAGAATTTAAAGGACATGTTCACACATTTTCTTCTATCTACTCATATAAATGTATAATTAATAATATTTTTTATTACAACCTACAGGATGAGCATCAGCAGTGATTCCTCTTCTAGTACTCTTCTGAGCACTCTGAGGAAAATTGTTTGGGAAAACAGCTGCCCAAATGACTGAGGGCACAAAACAACCAGAAATCCTGACTGACTTAATTGCTCACATTTTCACATCTGCTGCTGCGAGTTTATCTTTCCATTCTCCTTCCTTTGGCCAAGCTGAACGGCGATTTTGTGTTAAATTAAAATGTATGATGGGGCTTGAAGCAACCTGGCCTAGTGGAAGGTGTCCATGCAGGGATGTGCCACTTCATCACTGCATTGCCTTCCTTTTCTTGTGCCCTTCAGCACAGAAAGTTTAACATTCCCAGCACCCAGGACTCCAACATCCATGCCCAGGGCAGAGGGTAGGAATGGGATGAGGTCTGAGGTGCCTCCCAACCCAAACCATTCTGTGATTCCCTGGAAACACCACAAGCCACAGATTTCTGGCACAAAACAACCAGAAATCCTGACTGACTTAATTGCTCACATTTTCACATCTGCTGCTGCGAGTTTATCTTTCCATTCTCCTTCCTTCGGCTAGCTGGAATGGCAATATTGTGTTAAATTAAAATGCATGATGGGGCTTGAAGCAACCTGGCCTAGTGGAAGGTGTCCTGGTCTAGCATGTGAGGATGTGCCACTTCATCACTGCATTGTCTTCCTCTTCTTGTGCTCTTCAGCACAGAAAGCTTAACAATCCCAACATCCAGGACTCCAACATCCATGCCCAGGGCAGGGGGTTGGAATGGGATGAGGTTTAAGGCGCCTCCCAACCCAAACCATTCTGTGATTCCCTGGAAACACCACAAGCCACGGAGGAAGGAGCACATCCCCTTCCCGACCTCCCAACCAGCCCTGCATCCTCAGGGACGTACCTGGCCCGTCCTGGAGTCTGTCACCTCCTTGTAGAGGCTGATGTCCAGGTAGTAGCCCGACTCGTTGGTGAGGAAGAGGCGGATGGGGATGGCCTTGCCCGTGGGCGTCAGGCGGATGTTGATCTTCAGCTCGGCCTGCAGCACCCGCAGCTTCCACAGGCGGCTCCCGTAGCGCATCACCATGGAGCGCACCGACTCCTCGATCTGCACACAGGGGGGGAAAGGGGGAAAGCCTTCCTCAGCAGGGCTGGGAGGTGTTCCTGCCTGGGCCAGGGGCTCTAAAGTCCCTTCCAACCCAAACCATTCTGGGATTCTTCCAGAGGTGGCTCCCGTAGCGCATCACCATGGAGCGCACCGACTCCTCGATCTGCATGGGGGAAAGGGGGAAAGCCTTCCTCAGCAGGGCTGGGAGGTGTTCCTGCCTGGGCCAGGGGTGCAGTGAGATGGGCCTTAAGGTCCCCTCCAACCCAAACTGTTCTGGGATTCTTCCAGAGGTGGCTCCCGCAGCACATCACCATGGAGCGCACCGACTCCTCGATCTGCACACAGGGGGGAAAGGGAGAAAGCCTTCCTCAGCAGGGCTGGGAGGTGTTCCTGCCTGGGCCAGGGGTTCTAAGGTCCCTTCCAACCCAAGGTTCTAAGTTCCTTTCCAACCCAAACCATTCTGGGATTCTTCCTGGGGCAGCTCCCGTAGCGCATCACCATGGAGCGCACCGACTCCTCGATCTGCTCAGGGGAAAAGGGGGAAAAGCCTTCCTCAGCAGGGCTGGGAGGGGGCCCTGCCTGTGCCAGGGGTGCAGTGAGATGGGCCCTAAGGTTCCCTCCAACCCAAACCATTCTGGGATTCTTCCAGAGGTGGCTCCCTTAGCGCATCACCATGGAGCGCACCGACTCCTCGATCCGCACGGGGGGAAACGGGGAAAAGTCTTCCTCAGCAGGGCTCTGAGACTTCCTCAGCAGGGCTGGGAGGTGGCCCTGCCTGTGCCAGGGGCTCTAAGGTCCCTTCCAACCCAAACCATTCTGGGCTTTTTCCTGCATCCATCACAGCTCTGCGTCCCCCCAATCCCATGGCTCCAAGGTGGTGAAGATGCACCACACATCAGCACAGTGTGCCCAGTGCAGTGACAGCACCTTGGTGACCTGTCCCTCCTCACCCTAAGCCTTGAGGCACGCAGGAACTCCAGCTGGGGACTGATGTACTGGGGCAGTGCTGGATTCACATCCCTGCTTCCTCATGGCACACAGAACCACAGAATCATTAAGTTGGAAAAGACCTTGGTGATCATTGAGCCCAACCAGCACAGCCCACCCCAGCACAGGGAGCCCCTGCCTCCCCTGCACAGGCACCACTCACACCTGGGAGCTACAGAATCCAGGGAAGCCAAATCCTTGGCAAGCAGTTTTGTAGCCCTTGTATGCACAATAATCACATTTCACTGCCTGCACGGAGCTTTAAATCAACAAAGCAATTACCACTTGGAGCTGGGCCTTCTGCTCTTCTATTAAACTTTATAAAATACCACTCTGGGTAAAGCACATATTAAAAGAAGGCAATTTATAGGCTGGGTTAAGCATTTTTCCCAAAAAAAGTCTATTTTGCACAGCAGCTCAAGCAGAAGTCATGGTTTGTATCTGAGGGCAGCCCAAATTCCAGGGGTGAATATTCCAGCTTCTTCTGAACTTCCTGGGAACCAACAGCTCTGGATGCACCAGGAAAGGTTCATCCAAAAGGGATTTAAGTCACCAATTTTTAATCATGATTTAAAAGTCAGCAAGCAAGAGAGAGTTATTTTGATACCCAATTCATCTTTATAACTTTCGGCTGTTCTCCTCAGGAAAGGTCAGCTCTCAGCTTTGGGTGCCCATGAACTGAATGCTGATTTCCAGCTAAATTCAGCCTGGGCTTGGGACTTGCTTTGTGGTGATTCTGCTAGCCACAAACCTCCTTTATGCCTGAACACTTTCATTTGTGCATCTACAAAGCTTAACATTCATTTATTTATAATGTTCATCTCTGTGGTTTTGTACCAGAGACTGAAAATGAGGCGGTTTTGTAGCTGAATTTACAGATTCTTTTTAAGCTCCTAATTTATCTCATGTTTTATTTGGATGGAATCTGAACTTTTGCAACAAACAGAAGACCTGCTTCCTTACTAAAACTGTTTACCTCAAACACACAATGAAAAAATGGGTTTAGTTTCAAACACAAAACATATTTCTAATAATTGTTCCCTCAGCTTACACAGAGGAGCTGAGCTGCACAACAAAACGGATTTAAAGTGCCAGAGGGTAGGGTTGGGTGGGATATTGGGAAGAAATTCCTGACTATGAGGGAGGGGAGGCCCTGGCAAAGGCTGGAAGTGCCCAAGGCCAGGCTGGATGGGGCTTGGAGCAACCTGGGGCAGCGGAAGGTGCCAGGGTTGGAACAGGATGAGCTTTAAGATCCTTCCACCCCAAACCACTCCATGCTTCTGTGATTCTATGACCAGAAAACCTTTTATTTCTGACAAGTGAAGCCCTGGAAGGACAAGCTGGGCAGGAGCTCCCACCTTGGAGGGGTCCATGATGACGGTGGGCACGAAGTTGAGGAAGATGTGGTTGCAGTCCGTGCGCACGTTGGTGTTGTTGAAGGCCACCTCCAGCTCGTCCATGGCCTCCAGCAGCAAACGCTCACCCTCGTTCTGCAGGTACTCAAAGGAGGCTTCCTGCCAAGAATGCCAACAAAACACTGAGTTCTGCCTCACAAATCACTGCCACAGAAAGCAAGGTTCAGGCAGCTGCAGGAGGGTGGGATGGAGAGGAAAATGGAGAGGAAAATGGAGAGGAAAATGGAGAGGAATTCTGTACAGTTTGGAGAACTGCAGGAGGGTGGGATGGAGGGGAAAATAGAGAGGAATTCTCCAGAGTTTGGAGAGTTGCAGGAGGGTGGGATGGAGAGGAAAATGGAGAGGAATTCTCCAGACTTTGGAGAGTTGCAGGAGGGTGGGATGGAGAGGAAAATGGAGAGGAACTCTGTACAGTTTGGAGAACTGCAGGAGGATGGGATGGAGAGGAAAATGGAGAGGAATTCTCCAGACTTTGGAGAGTTGCAGGAGGGTGGGATGGAGAGGAAAATGGAGAGGAATTCTGTACAGTTTGGAGAACTGCAGGAGGGTGGGATGGAGAGGAATTCTCTGCAGTTTGGAGAGCTGCAGGAGGATGGGATGCAGAGGAAAATGGAGAGGAATTCTGTACAGTTTGGAGAGCTGCAGGAGGGTGGGATGGAGAGGAAAATGGACAGGAATTCTGTACAGTTTGGACAACTGCAGGAGGGTGGGATGGAGAAGAAAACGGAGAGGAATTCTCCATAGTTTGGAGAGTTGCAGGAGGGTGGGATGGAGAGGAAAATAGAGAGGAATTCTGTACAGTTTGGAGAGCTGCAGGAGGGTGGGATGGAGAGGAAAATGGAGAGGAATTCTGTACAGTTTGGAGAGCTGCAGGAGGGTGGGATGGAGAGGAAAATGGAGAGGAATTCTGAACAGTTTGGAGAGCTGCAGGAGGGTGGGATGGAGAGGAAACACCCCATGTGCAGCCCTGGAGCAGATCCAGCCCCAGCACAAGCCAGTGCTCCCAGGGCCTGGATCCCACCCCAGGCTGCCCTGTGCCCTCCTTTAGCTCACAGTAAATCTGAAACCACACAGGGCAAGCCAGTGCTGCCTCAACATCTAAGGATTTATGACTCTCATCTTGGGCCCTGAAAAATCTCCCTGGAGCACAGGAACACCAAAGGGCTGGTTCTGAGAGCAGCACCAGCAAGGAGAGGGCACAGCCCCAGCCCTCCATACAGGGAATGGTCAGGTTTGGCTCCTGCAGCTCCCTAGGGTGACCCTGCCTTCACTCAGCCCTTTGCACAGGGACAAACCCACCTTGGTGACCAGGTCCGAGTGCCTGATGATGGCCCTGACGAAGAACCTGTAGTCTGTGACCTCTGTGCCCACCTCCACCTTGGCAGCCCCCAGGTAGAGGTGCATCTTGTGGTTGGCACAGGGGATGGCTGTGAGGTCGAAGTTCCTCATGCGGTTCAGCTCCAGCTGGAAGGCCAGGGCGGGCTCCAGGTGCCTGTAGATCCTGTCCTCCTCAAACTGCAGGGCCAGGGACACAGCACACGGTGGGAAAGAGGCATTGGAGAGGTGAAACACTCAGGGAAGAACTCCACAACGCCCCTTATGAACTTTCATATTTAATTCAAACTCTAAAAATCCAACCCAGACTCTTCTATCTCACACAGCACTGGGAGCTGTGAAATTGCTGAATAATACAAATTGCAGGGCAGCAAGTTCTCAAGCCCACCCCCCCTCAAAAAAGCCTCTTTTCCACAGAAACCAGAAGGTTTTGTCCTGATTCTGAGTAGTGAATCACTGCATGAAACACCAAGTCAACACTTGGAGAGAAGCATTACAAATGTCCAACTCACCTTATCCCGGGCACGGAAGGTGAAGAACTTTGGGAACTCCCTCTGTTTGAAAATGAAAACAGCAGTGTTAGTGCCCCCAAAGCAAGCACTGATGTCCCCAGAGTGCTCCCAGGCCACTCTGGGGCAGCACCACAGCACAGCAGGTGACACAAGCTGTTCCCAGCCACTTCCCCAACATCACAAAGGTGGTGGAAAATAAAATCAAATCACCTTCAAGAGAGCAGAGGCAGCTCAAACCTGCCCTCACTAATGCAAAAGAGGATGCTTGATTGGCTTTAGATTATTATTGTCAGTTATTAACAGATAACACAGAAGTGTCCAGACAGTAGAGGGAAACTTTTTCTAGGTCTGTTATGATTAAAATTCCAGTGGAAATGTTTGGAGTGATATGAACACTCTGTTATGGATGCAGATGTACACAGACCAGTGATCTTATTCTACAGCTCTCCCCATACCATTACTGCCAGAAATACTCTCTTCCCAAGGAAAACTGGGACTTGCAATCAAATAACTTTATTCTCCTGTAAGGAGCAGCAAAAACATTACAAAAATCCCCCATCTACCACTGAGTTTCTCTGGTTTTCTGTTGCATAGGTAAAACCCTGGCATAGCCTTGAGAGTTTTTTTAAATATTGCAGAAATCTGAGATAGAGAGAGGAAGCCTGGACAGCATCCTGTGCCTCCAGCTGCACCCAGGCAGGTGCAGCCCCTCCTCTGGAGCTGGGGTTTTGCTGGGCAGGCTTTGGTCAGTGCCTGCACCACGTGGGGACCCTGCTGCCTGTGCTCAAGGTGACCTGAGGGACACACACAGCTCACCACGACTGGCTCACTGAGCAAAAACCAGCAAATCTGACCTGGAGCCTCTGAATTCCTGGCTCACATTCCATCACCCATGAGAGATGAACAGCCCCAGCTGGAGGGAGGGAGACAACAGTGACACTGCACGAGCCACCACTGAGCAGCACAGGTTTTAGGGCTAAAAGGACTATTCCAGCCAGTCACCTTCCTTCCCTCCCAGGTGAAACAGCCCCCCAACCTCACCTGATGACTCTCAGTTGAGGAAAACAACTTGGGTTTGCCTGGAAACCCTTCCAAAATAAGCAGTTGTACAAGAAACGCTGCCTAAAAATTCAGGCTCACTCAAAATATCAATTGTCTGTGAGCCTCATCTAAGAAAAAAACACTTCCATGTTTCCTCACTTGTCCCAATCCCTCCTACCTGTCTCCCCCTGCATGCTGCCAGCTTCTCCCACCATCTCCAGGCTCATTCCACCACTAATGGAATTGCTTCCAGGGCACCTCACTGGTGTGGTGGGCAAATATCATAATTAGATGTGCACACACACAAAAATCCTCAGTGCCCTGCTACCAAAATCCAAAAGAGTGCTCCATTTCCTAGGCAGAAGAATTATACCCCTGCTGTGTTCTAATCAACCAACCATCATCAAGACAATCAAAATAATTTGCCTAAATTAGCCAATCAAGACACCCTGCAAACTGCAGAATGTGAGAAGCTGCACCAGAAATCATCAGAGTTGATTATTATACTAATAATCACGTTAAAAACCTAATGAGATGAGGAAATTGGAAGCTTGCTGGAGCAACTCTCTATTACCTCAACATGCTGGGAACTAATTATATAGACTGTAATTAAAACAAAAACAACCCCGAGCCCAGGCCTGGCTAAGTTAATAGCTGGTCCAGTAATGAAGGGGCTGGGCCAGCAGAAGGGACAGACACTGAGAGAGCAGCCCCCAAGTGCTCCCCACACTCTGCAGCCAGGGGACCCCACACTGAGGGTCCAGGCAGATTTTGGGGATGGTTCCCCCTGTTCTGTGCCTCCTTTCTGACCTCTGGCACGTCCCACAGCACTCACCCAGCAATTCCCATTTTCAACACCCATTCTGTTCTCCAAAACCTCCTTTTCCACACCTAAAGCCAGGGTTTTCTTGCTAAATGTCCCAAAAGACTCTCTACAAAATGCAGTTTCCTAAGCTGTTGACTGACACCTCTGTACCTGCACAGTGAGCAACAATTCCCACGTGGTGACAGGTTCCAACACTGCTTCTGCTGATTTCTAAACCAGTTTTCCCGTCATATAAACCTTCCTAGACCAGCTGTGATGAGAACAGGGTGAATTTCTTGCACTTCAAAGGCTCCTGACAACTTCCAGAATTGAAAAGTAGATACCCAAGAGATAAAAATCTGGTTTATGCCTTACACTGACCCCACTGCTGCCCAGGCCCTGGGGAAAGAAGCAATTCCCAGCAGTAAGAGCATCAAACATTTCCCACACCACAAAACAACTCTGCAAAACTTAACAAGTCCCTCCAGCGACTGAAGTTATTTCAAAATCAGTAAGAAACCAAAAGAAATCACCACACTACAGAGGAAACACAAAGGTTTCACTGATAATTGCACTTTGGAACAGAAAGGGAACACAAGAAGCACTGAAACACAAGGAAATGTCTGTCAGTGTGGCTTCCTGAGCTCAGCCAGGGCACCAGGGACACTCAGAGCCAATGCCACGGCCACAGCCTGGGTTTGCAGCCAGAATTCCAAATAAACACTTCAACTCTTCCCTTTGACAGGGTGTGGGCATTAAATGCCTGCCTGAGATCCCAATGAGAAGGCCAGAGCCCCCTGGGTGTCCCCTGGCCTTGCAGCAGCAATTGCCACCCTGCTCCAGGCCCTTTTTACTTACATGGAATCTCTGATCCACCTCATAGTTGACCTGTTTCCTGAAGTCCTTACAAACGAAACATACACACATAGGAAGAAAAAAAAACAAGCAGAAGACAGCTAGCAATTAGGATTAAAATCAAAAATTAATTAATTCAAGAATACAAGAGGCGTCAAGATTGCTTACAATTGTAAATTAATTCTCTTAAGCGAATTCATGAAAACCATCTCGAGTTTTAGAGGATAAAAACAGTGAAGAGAGAACTAAATACAGTAAAATGCAGCATTTAAAAACATGTCAGATGCCAATGGTACCATGAGGTAGAAAGCAGGGAGGTGTGAGCATCAGGAGAGATGTGGAAATACCTTTTGTGCTACAAGGAACGTCAGCCTCCGAATGCCATGCTCAATCAGGACTGATTTCTGCAAGAACAAGGGTGCAAACAGTGACTGGAGTGCAGAAAAAGCACAGATTAAAGCAGGCTGGAACCCTCTGTGAAGTGCAAAAGCTCTGCAGATCCCTCTGAGTCCCTGCTCCCCTTCAGCCTCCTCGGAGGGAGGATTTCCCAAACTCCCAAATCCCTTCCCCATGAGCAGGGAAGGGACTGAACCACAGAGAGTGAGCTCAGGCTGAGCCTGGCTGGGCAGGAATGCAGGAGAGCCACCCCCAAACCAGGCAGGAAATATCCTGGATTGCCTTTTGAATAATGTAGGAAATATCTTGGATTGCCTGTAAATCATGCAGGAAATATCCTGGATTGCCTCTTGAAACGTGCAGGGAATATCCTGGATTGCCTTTAAATTGTGCAGGAAATATCCTGGATTGCCTTTAAACCATGCAGGAAATATCCTGGATTGCCTTTAAATTGTGCAGGAAATATCCTGGATTGCCTTTAAATTGTGCAGGAAATATCCTGGATTGCCTTTTGAATCATGTGCAGGAAATATCCTGGATTGCCTTTAAATTATGCAGGAAATATCCTGGATTGCCTTTAAATTGTACAAGAAATATCCTGGACTCCCTTTTGAATTGTGCAGGAAATATCCTGGATTGCCTTTAAATTGTACAGGAAATATCCTGGTGCATTTGCCAGGATTGCCTTTCAAAGGGAGCACGGTGCAGATGGGTAAGGCCATGGAAAATGATGGAAAATGAGCTTTAAAGGAGCTAACCCATGGAAGATGTGGCTCATGCCTGCCTGGCACAGGGAGCTCATGGATAACCCAGTTTAAAGCACACACCCAGCCTGGAGGAGGCTTTGGGGGGCTCACTGTCACCTCCCAGTCCTTCAAGGGCATTAAAACAGAAGGGAGAAGGACTTTTAGTATGGGCAGAGAGGAACATGGCAAGAATTAGAGGGACAAGGGTGAGATGGGATGTCAGGCAGGGCCTTGAGGTCCCCTCCAACCCAAACCATGCTGAGACTCCAAGGCTCCACACTGCAAAGGTGACACAGGCCAGGTGTCAGTGATTTTTCCAAGCAGATCACAGAATATCCACTCTGGCTGCCTCTCCCTCATGTTCCCCTCTCAGGGCAGTGCTGCCACCAGGATTTGCCACAGCACTGATCCTCTCAAGTGCTAAGATCTTGTAATTCTCCTCTTTTTCAAACTTTTCTGCTTCCTCCTCCCTCTTCCAATTTAAAAGCAAGGAACACCAGA
This sequence comes from Geothlypis trichas, assembly GCA_009764595.1. NCBI lineage: Eukaryota > Metazoa > Chordata > Aves > Passeriformes > Parulidae > Geothlypis > Geothlypis trichas. The sequence goes on from CM019921.1 coordinate 10,150,190, forward strand.
AGGAACAACAGCTCAGCTCAAGCAGGAGCAAACCAGCCCCTCTCTGCACAGACTGTGATGTTTTACTAAGGTTAAGCCCTTTGGAAATGAGCAGCAGTGACTATATTCATGGCAAGAGGAAGAAAATAACTTTAATAATGCCATGATTTAAAAAGCAAAAATTGTTATTGCTTTTAAAATTCCACAAGTGGCAGACAATAACAGCAGAGCAACAGGATTCTGATTACATGGTAATAATGTGGGTCTCCCAGCAAGGCCACAGCTATTAGAGAGCGATTAGCCATCAGCACCTGGAGAAACTCCATTTCCACTGACTGCCTCAATCTCCTCCACAAGTCATTTACAAGTATATGATCCTAATTTCTATTAAAAAAACCACACACAACATGCTGGGACTGGAAGATTATTTGGACAATTTGGATCAACCTATTTGATAGTTTAATGTGGTTTTGGATTTTTTCTTTTTTTTTTTGTAATATATTTTATTTCTTTCCTTTTATCCCCTCCCATAAAACGCCTGGAGCATGATCAAGCAGATGAAAAGCAGAACTAGTTTTAATTCTTGGATTTGATTGTTTTCCTTGTTTAAAGAGACAGGAGGCTGCTGTCCCTTTAAATGGGGATGCCAGTCCCATTTTGGAACCCCTGATTTCTGCAGGCTGTGTTCCCACACCCCACACTGAGAAGCTGGAGGTACAATGAGCTTTCAAACCAGTGCAGCTCCAGGATCCCAGCTCCTGGTGACATTTTCAGCCCCACAAACCACTGGAGCTCCTCACACCACACAAAAGCAGGTGCAGGTAGAGCCCAGAGTGGACACAAGGAGGATGTACCCAGCCCAGGCTGTCCCAGCACTGACATTTGGGACTCTGAAGTGCATCCCACACTAAGAAAGGAGCAACAGAACATGGCAAAGAATTCCTCCTCATGCCAGGAATGTTGTGTAAGGTGGGTGCTCCAGCACCCCAACAAGGGCAATAAACTTTCATTGCATTAAGACTGTGGTGATACACAAATACAGGACATTTTAATGTCATTTTACATGGTCCTGTTGCTCACACAACAACTTTATCCCCAGGGAAAGGGACACAATCCATTTTTCAGAGCGTGTGGAGACAGTTACTGAAGATTGACCTGATGTGTTTAAAACCATCCAAGTCTTTGATCCCATCAAAAATTAAAGGGAAGGAGTCCTGTCCTGACAGATTAGAAGGAGAAACAATGACCTGGTGCCTTCAGGAAGGTGCAGCTACACCCAAAGCAATGGGAAGGCTCCAGAGGGGATAAATCGAGGATGAAACTGCAGCGTGCTTGCTTTGACACCAAACCACACCACCCCAAACCTAGGGAGCACAGAGTCAGAGCTTCCCCAAGCTGTCCTGCACACCCCAGAGGGGCAGAGGGGCTGCAGCTCACCTTGCTCTGGGTGAACTCCCTGAACATGGCAGCCAGGCCGTCGTCGTCCACGTCGCCGTCGGTTTTGATGGCCACGTTGAGGATGTGGATGGGCTCCTCCCGGGCACTCTGCAAGGACAGGGGAGGGTCCCCAGGGGCAGGAATTAACACTGAGCACCTCCTAGACCCCCATGATCTCCATGGGGCAGGAATGAACAGTGAGCACCTCCTAGATCCCCATGGTCCCCATAGGCACCTCCTAGATCCCCATGGTCCCCATGGAGCAGCAATTCACAGTGAGCTCCTCAGAACAGGCTCCCTAAACCCAGCTTTAGAGATGCTCTGGGGGAAAGGACCTCAGAGAAAACTGTGAGGGAAATCCTTGATCAAACAGCCTCAGAAATCTGCAGTTTCACAGAAGTCAATGTCCACAAACATCCAACAGGAGCCTTCTTGGGAGAATTCAAGGATGAGGCAGGGCACAGGGTCAGGGCCCCTCTTTACCAGATGCAGCACAAGGACACTAGAGGACTTTGGCATCAAGGAAAGTAATTAAACTAATCAAAGTGTAGGGGCAAAACAGTGTGAGTTTCCACACCTACAACAACATGAAATGATGTGGAAACATCAATTCCATTTGAGCTCCAAGGAATTACAAATTCAGCCTCCAGGAGCCTGTGATTAACTGGGAAAAACTGAGACTGGACAGGAAATTACCTTGGTGAGGTGAGGGGGATGCAGGGAGAGGGATCTGAGGACATTAAGGTTGACAGTAATGTTCTGGAAAAGGCTACAGTGCTTCCACACATCAGGATCAATGGAGCAGAGGAAAACAAAGCCCTGTTCTGGACACAGGCTGTATTCCAGCAGAGCTTCCCACTCTTGTGGTGCAGCTACCTGTGTCTAAGGGAAACTGGACTTCTATCCCTATGGATTAGGGACCACCTGCCTCCTCTGCACCTGTTCTCCAAATCTCTGCACAAACTGGGCAGCTCCACTCAGCTTTTCCTCCCAAAAACGGTTCCAAGAGGCAGAACAGAGGGAAGAGTCAGGATTTAAGGGGACTGGGAAGGGTGTAAGACAGGAAACACAGCAAGTCAGACAGAGGACAAAGACAGCTGAAGATGCAGTTCAACATCCTGGTGCAGAGAGAGGGTCTGGAGACTTAATGGTGGGTTTAAACTCTGTTATGGTGCTGTGGATCCAGGAATTGTGCTGATGCTAAAAGCCATAAACTAAATTTACATGGAGAGCAAGAGCTGAGCTGCAGCTTTAGAGCAGAGCTGGAAGCGGCCGCCCACGCCGAGTCCCCTGCTGTGGAACAAGCAGGCAAATCACAGCCATAAATACACAAAGCTCCAACTCCTGCTCCCAGCACTCGGCCAGGGAGGAGCATCCAGCCTCACAGCACCTTCCAGAAAGAAAAAACAACCCCTACCTTGTCCTCATCATAGAGGGAAGCGTGGCCAGCCTCGGGGAACGTGGGGCTCTGCGGGGGAGAGTCGCAGAAGCATCCCATGACTTCATCAAAGATCCTGGAACACAGGGGAAGGGGCAGTGACCACCACACCACTGCAGCACACACAGCACCCAGCACTGAGCCCTCCAGCCCTGGCAGGACAGGGCTGCTTCCCTGCTGGGTCAAAGATCAGAGGCAACTCCTCAAACCAGGGCCAGCACAGGTCTGAACCTCCTGGGTGCAGGTTGAGGGCTCTGCTGGGGGTTTGCCTGTCCCAAAAGGTTGGAAGCACAAAGAAATGCTCCCCACACACACCCACAGAGCATCAGGAGACACCAGCACGTTCCCAACCAGCAGAACCCAGGGTGCTGATCCCTCTGTGTGCAAACTGCTCCTCCTGCAGCCTGGGCCACACACAGGGATCCAAGCAGGGGAACACGCCCAGGACTGTGGGAATCTACAAAATCAGAGGGTTTTGGGAAAGCTGCAAAAGGCAGGCCTTAGAAACAGTCAGACTGTGATTAGAGCTAAGCAGTAGCCATGAGATAGGTCAGCTAAAAAATTATTTAAACTGTAGAAAGGCAAAGACAAATAGAACAATGGTCTGTGTATTAATGCCTGTCTAGAATAACTCTCTAAGCTACAGAAAAGTTTATCTAGTGAGATATTAGGAAGGTTAAAGCTTAATAATGGAGCTCTGTGCATTGTGTTTTAAGGCTCACAAGCAGGTATTGTATTAGAAATAAGCAAGCATTGTTTAACCAAAGGTACGTGTGCTTATGGTAATTGGACAGAACCACTGTCAATGTGCTTTTGCTTTGTGTGATTGGTCAAGAAACTTATAAAGTGAGTTGTAACATTAAGTTCTTTGTCTGCTGCCAGGGATGTGAGCTGCTGGCATCTCCCCATTGTCATAACCATGTAATGACACTGATGCTGAAAACAAAACAGCTCAAGGCTGTTCACAGCAGCCCCGTCCCGTCTGTGATCTGTAAATAACCCCTGTCAGCATCAAGGACCAGCCTAAACCTGACTGCAGACCTGGCAAAGGCTTTCCTCAGCTCTGCCAGGGCCCAGGTGGGGCGGTGGGCACAGGAGCAGGGCCAGGGTGGGCACCCACCTGACGAAGTCCTCGAAGGTGCGGAAGGAGACCATGCCCCCCATGCGCTGGCACGGCGGCGTGAAGGAGTTGTCCAGCAGCACATCACTGACACTGGCCACGTGAGCCATCCCATAGTGGTTGAGGTTGGAGGAGAAGGACATCCTAAAGAGCAAGGCAGCAAGAGCACAGTCAGCAGGGCAGGGACAGCACTGGCACAGGTTGGGGCAGGGCTCTGAGCCCCTGGAGCGTGGCTGGGTGTGACCCTGCTCACAGGCTCTGAGGGTGAGGGGAGAGATGAGGAGCTGACTCCATGTTTCAGAAGGTTTATTATTTTATAATATATATTACATTAAAACTATACTAAAAGAATAGAAGAAAGGATTTCCTCAGGAGGTTAGTTAAGAATAGAATAGAAAAGAATGATAACAAAGGTTTGTGCAGTGCTCTGAGCCCCTGCAGCGTGGCCGGGTGTGACCCTGCTCACAGGGTCTGAGGGTGAGGGGAGAGATGAGAATGTTGACTCCATGTTTCAGAAGGCTTGATTTATTATTTTATTATATATATTACATTAAAACTATACTAAAAGAATAGAAGAAAGGATTTCTTCAGGAGGTTAGTTAGGAATAGAAGAAGAAGGAATGATAACAAAGGTTTGTGGTTCGGGGTCTCTGTCCCAGCCAGCTCACTGTGATTGAACATTAATTAGAAACAACCAACATGGGCCAATCAAAGATCTACTTGTTGCATTCTACAGCAGCAGATAATCAATGTTTACATTTTGTTCTTGAGGCTTCTCAGGAGGAAAAACCTTAAGGAAAGGATTTCTCATAAAAGATGTCTGTGACAGCTGGGCAATCCCTGCTGGCTTGTTCAGCTGCCCAGAGCCCCTGCCATGCCTCTGGTGCCACCCTCCCTGCATGCTGTCTCAATGACAGGAACACCCTGAGTTAGCAAATAATGCTACAACCCCTTAAAGCAGCATTTCTCGAGATGACAGGAGAATTCTGGCTGAACTTTCCTCCTATTTCCCCTCCTGTCTTTATGTTTTGCTTTACAGGTGGAACATGATTCAAGCAGCAGCAATTCTGAGATGTGACACTTGAAGGATTCAGTACATTTTTACAAAGGCTGTATTAACTTATTGATTCCATCATTTTTCTGATCCTACTATAATTTTCACTCCTCAAATGCAGCATGGCACAGTGACTTGTCCAAAATTCTCTACTGAGTCTTACCCTCTCATTCCCACCCTTTTTGTTCAACAAACAGCTGGATGTGGCACTCAGTGTTCTGGGCTGGGTGACAAGGTTGGACTCCATGGTCATGAAGGTCTTTCCCCACCTCACTGATTCTGTGATTTTTATGTTTTTTTAAAGATTCACAGTGCCACAGCCAAGATTGGCAGAGGAATCTTCTCCCACAGGAAAAAGCACACTGTGAGATTGGACTCTCCTCTGGTGACCACAGCTGGGCTGTGCCTCCTCTGCAGTAATTATCACCAATTTCTGGGCTGTATGCAGAATTATCTCAATTCAGACTCCCTCCCAGAGCTGCCTGCAAGGTGCTGACACTTCAGAGCAGGGAGCAGGCCCAGGGACCACACACTCCTCACTTGCCCTCCCTGGGCTTGGGGACACGTTAATTTTGCTGCCAAAACTGGAGGAGATGGGGAAGAAAGGCAGGGAATGGATCCCCAGCAGGCCTGGAGCCCCAGAGCTGTGAAGGGCAGGGGCTGCTCACTGTGTGAGCCCTGCCACAGCCACCCCCTCCCCACACACCAAACCCACTGTGCTCCAGCCCTGAGTACACAAGCCTCGAGTATCAGCAGGGTGATTAATGGCTCTCCATGCCTAAAGTCACTCTCTGTTTCTGCAATTTATCTCTGATTAAGAGCCGTGAGACTTCCAAGCCCATTTTTACTATTTTTCCCTAAATAGGCTTGTAAGCAGTAATAAATACCAGGGATTCAGGTTTTGAAAGAGGGGAATTTTTCAGGACATGCCTTGGTGTACATTCTTACAACTCATACAAAAACTGTCACAGAACAGGAACTGAACAAAGAGACAGCAGACATTTTTCATGTATTATTTAAAACAAGAAATACTTCTCAACTGAGACACAGGAGGAAAAATTAGTGTCCAAACCACAACAAAACATGCTGTCAGCTGTTTGAGATGTAGATTCATCTGTGGTGAGAGGGAGGTGAAGCAGCCCTGACAAATTCTGAGCCATGCACAAGAAACCAGGCTGGGCTGGGAGGAGCTGCCTGGGGTCACTGTGGCACCCTGGCCAGAGGGACAATCCTCTGGGACCCAAACCTGGGAATCCAGTGCCAAAAAACACCCCAGGGCAGCACTCTGCTGTGTAACAGAGTCATCCAGCAAATTTCATTCCAGAGATTGCTGCATGCAAAGTTTTGGGTTTTTGGTTTTTTTAAGAAAAGCTGAAAACATGTTTTAGACAAAGTGAGAGGAAAAGGGGGAGGTGAAAGAAGAGTTATGGTTGAGAGTTTCCCAAGTAAAGAGAAGGGCACTACAACCAAACATGCTAAAACATTCAGGGTTAAGCTCCTTTCTAGTGTGGATTTGGAATTTGAGAAGATGATGGTACTGTACCTGTTCAGGGTGGGGATGTTCCCTCTGAAATCAAACAAGCACAGTTAATCAGACTGGTTAGTGAAAGCCATCACACAGAACCATCATCAAACAACCAGCCACACCTTCCCAAGGGATGTCCCAAATCAGGGAGAGCTGCCTGCACCTCCCTGACCCAGCAGGGCACAGCCAGGCCATGCAAACAATGTCCCAGGAGAGCACCTGGCATCTGCCAGGGACCCACAGCCCTGCCCACCTTCCACAGCCCCCTCCAAGCCCAGAGCCAGGGCCTGCACTCCCTGACAGAGCAGCAAACAGCAGAGATGCAAAAACAAGAAAAGAAAAGAAAAATAAATCAGCATCTCACACAGGAAAATTGCAACAGGTTCAGGAAAAGCAGCCAAAAGCTCAGTGCCAAAGGTGCAGGCTGAGCAGCAGCCCACGCACAGCTCCCACCATGCAGGGACAAGGAAACACAAAGCACCATGGAACACTGGGCATTCTCAGCACTCAGGGCTACACAGAACAACCTGAGGATAAAAGGAACAGCCTGGAGGCTCAAAAGAACAGCCTGAATGCTAAAAACAACCTGAAGGCTAAAATAAAAACTTGGAGGCTAAAAGAACAACCTGGAGGCTCAAAAGAACAACCTGAAGGCTAAAAAGAACAACCTGGAGGCTAAAAACAACAACCTGGAGGCTCAAAAAAACAACCTGAATGCTAAAAACAACCTGAAGGCTAAAATAAAAACTTGGAGGCTAAAAGAACAACCTGAAGGCTAAAAAGAGCAACCTAGAGGTTCAAAAGAACAACCTGAAGGCGAAAAACAACCTGAATGCTCAAAAGAACAACCCGAAGGCTAAAATAAAAACCTGGAGGCTAAAAGAACAACCTGAATGCTCAAAAGAACAACATGAAGCCTAAAAGCAACAACCTGAAAGCTAAAAGAACAACCTGAAGGCTAAAGCAACAACCTGAAGGCTCAAAGAACAACCTGAAGGGCAATTTGAGGAGAACTTTCCCAATTCCTCTCTGTCACCAGCCCAGCTCTGCCCTGTTTGTTGCAGCCCAGGGATGCACACGAGGCAGAGCAGTCAGGGACACATTTTCACAGCAGCAGCACAGCCCAGCCCACAGCAGGAACAGCCAGGACAGTGCTCCATGCAGGATGGAAAATGGCTGGGGTCTGACATGCAACGTGGCACTGATTAAATTTAGAAAAAGTCCTCACACACAGAAGGGTTGTGCAAAGGGATTAACAAGAATTAAAAGATGGAAAGGAGAGCTTTGATGGACATTCACCCCCTTCCCTTCAGGAGATGAAACCACAACTCTCTGTGACACCCTGGGCCAAAGGCAAGAGCCCAAAGCTGATACACAAAGTCCCAGAGCTTGGTGAGCAGTGTGTCCATCCCATGGTCACTGCCCACCCTGGCCCAGACTGGTTTGGTGACAGCAGAGTCACCTCCACTGCAAGGGGATGTGCTGGGTGCATTACTGAGAAACAAAAAATTCCCACAGTCTTAAACCATATGGGGAAAAATACCTAAAACAATATCTGGTATAAGTACCACAGAGCAGTATTTAAGTATTAAACACTTATTAAGTAGTATTTAAATTTATATTATTAGTAGTATTTATTAGTATAATAAATATGTATTATTATTATTATTATTATTATATTATTATTATTATATACTAGTATATATTATTATATATATTAATATATATTAGTATATATACTTATATATTAATATATATACTAGTATATTATAGTATATTATAAATATACTAATATATACTAGTATATTAGTATATATTAGTATATTTATTAGTATTTATTATTATAATACTAGTATTTAAATTTAAATACTAATAATTATAATTATAGTATATATAATTATATATTTTATATATAATTATATATAAAATACTAAAAATTATAATATTAGTATTTAAATTTTATTATAATATTAGTATTTAAATTTAAATTATTTAAATTAAGTAGTATTTAAATATTAAGTATTTAATTTTGGAGGATGGTGGGGACAGACCCTGTGCTGCAGAGCCTGTGGTCAGGACAGAACTGGCCTCCAGCCCTCAGGGGGGTTGGGACTATTTTTTGAGCTTGGCAAGGAGTGGCAGAGCTGCATGTGATCCACTTCAGTGGGAAAAAATAGTCTGGAGAGAGGACTGGCAGTTCCTACCCCCAGCAGGAACCCGCCTGTGGCCGTCCCTGGAAGGCTTTCAGCAAACAGAGGGATGGAAAACAGCAGAACAAATGCCCAGAGGGGCACCCTGGCACTCCAGGAGCTCCTCCTGCCACCCCCAGGAGCTGCAGGGGCAGGAGAGGAGCAGCACGAGGAGGATGGGCTGGAACTGAGGGAGGAGAGCAGCTCCAAGGGGTGGCAGGGACACCTTCCTCCCTGGGAGGGTGTGAGCTGCCCCTGGAGCCCTGAAATGCCACCCTGGATGGGGCTTGGAACACCCTTGTGATGATGTTCACAGGGGTTTTAGGATGAGGGAAGAGATGAGGATCTGCCTCCATGTTTCAGAGGGCTTGATTTATTATTTTATGGTATATGTTACATTAAAACTATACTAAAAGAATAGAAGCAAAGGTTTCATCAGAAGGCTGGCTAAGAATAGAATAGAAAGAATGATAACAAAGGCTTGTGTCTCGACTCTCTGTCCAAGCCAGCTCACTGTGATTTGCCATTATTTTATTATTTTATGGTTTATATTACATTAAAACTATACTAAAAGAATAGAGGCAAAGGTTTCATCAGAAAGCTGGCTAGGAATAGAACAGAAAGAATGATAACAAAGGCAGCTGTCCCCCACTCTCTGTCTGAGCCAGCTGGGCTGTGATTTGCCATTAATTACAAACAACCACACGAGCCAATCCCAGATCTATCTGTTGCAGTCCACAGCAGCAGATAATCAATGTTTACATTTTGTTCCTCTCACTTTTCAAGAGGAAAAATCCCAAAGAAATGATTTTTCATGAAAAGATGTCTGCGACACGCCCTGGCACAGTGGAAGCTGGAATAAAAGACCTTCAAGGTCCTTTCCAGCCCAAGCCATGCCCTGGTTCTGTGCCCCAGCAGCACCAGGGCAGGGCCAGGCTCACAGCCTGTCCTCCAGAGCCTGCTCAGCTCCCAGGATGGGCTGGGGATGCTCCAGACTGGCCCTGCTCTCCATCATCCCCCTGCCCACTGCTCCTGCACCCCTGATCCAGCTCCCTGTGCCCCCTCCTCCTTGCCCTTCCCCTTCTGCAGGAACAGGAGCTGCCCATGGCCATGCAGGGCTCAGCTGTGGGCAGAGCTCTGAAATGAGGCAGCAAAGCAGAACCAGCCCAGCCTGGCTCAATCCCCCACTTGTGGTTATTAACAGCAGTAGCACAGGAGAAACAGCAATTCCACAGGCTCTGGCCAGTGCCATTCCTCTTCTGTTCCCTCATTTCTGCAGCAGATCTAAGCACGAGGCAGTGAAACATGCCTCCAACCATACATTTTGATTGGCTTTTCCCTCTCCCTCTTTCTTCCCTCACTCTCCTGCTCCCTCTGCGACTCAGCCGAGCTGAATCTGCTACACAAGTCCAATTTGCATAAAATTATCCTCGTTCCATTCAGTTTGCTGCCCCTTGCACAGCCCCTTCCCTGCTCTGCTGCAAGATTCTGCCCTTTTCTGAGGCAGGGGAACAGCAGCACATTACTGCTGCCTGCTGCCTCATTAACACCAAACCCCAGCCCGGAGCTGCAGGGATTTCCAGGTGTCCTGGAACCATCCTCCATTCCTGCCTTCCCCAAAATCCACCCCCACAACCAGGAGGGGACCCTGGCACCCCCTGAGTGACCCCTCTGGCACAGCTGGGTCACTCCTGGCATCCCAAGATTGATGCCAGAGGCTGCTCCAGCAAACAGTGCACAGAAAATGCTGGGACTGTGTCAGAAATTCACATTTTGTGAGTAGATCAGTGTAAAATGAGAGCAGGAAAAAACCTCTGCACACTGGTCTAAATGTGAGCGTGGGGTTCTTAAAAAAGCCCTGTTTGGGACCAGGGATATTTCACCTGGCCTTTGGGATATCTAACCTGGCTTCTGGGATATTCAACTTGGCATATGGGATATTTCACCTTGTTTTTGTGATATCTAACCTGGCTTTTGGGATATTCAACTTGGCATATGGGATATTTCACCTGGCCTTTGGGATATCTAACCTGGCCTTTGGGATATCTAACCTGGCTTTTGGGATATTTCACCTGGCCTTTGGGATATCTAACTTGGCCTTTGGGATATCTAACCTGGCTTTTGGGATATTTAACCTGGATTCTGGAATATCTAACCTGGTTTTTGGGATATCTAACCTGGTTTTTAGGATATTTCACCAGGCTTTCAGGTGAAATATTAAAAGCTCTTTTTTCTCCCTGTGACTTCCCCTTGCTGTTCCTGCATGAGGATGTTTGCTGCTCATTTACACAAATAATTCCCCAGTCAGATTCTGCCCACAGAACCCACCAGGAGCAGGCTGTTTGTGTGACTCTGTCAGATTTAGGAGCTTTTCTGCCCTCTGTGCCTCCCTGTGGGCAGCTGATGGCAATCCTGCCATGGCCACAAGCACAAAGCCTGAGCTGTGATCAGGCAGCTCACAGGGACTGACTGGGATTGCTTCTGCCACAATTAAGTGAAAGCATAGCAGGGTTAAATACCAATAATGAAGAATTTAAATACAAATTTAAACACCTAATTAGAAATTTAAACCATTATCAGTTTGCTGTTTTCTCTCTATGTGAATGTTTGCCTCAGTAAAACTTGGGAGGGCTCTCAAAGCTTCACAGGCATCTGACACAAAGGGACCAGGGATTAAAAATATCTGAAAAATGTGTGGCACCATAGAACAGCAGCTCCCAGGGGGAATGCTCTCCTGAGCATATATTAGTATATATTATAATATAATAATAGTAATATATATATTATATATAGTAATATATATAGTAATATATATATTATATATAGTAATATATATAGAGAGTAATATATATTATATATAGTAATATATATAGTAATATATATATTATATATAGTAATATATATATAGTAATATATATATTATATATAGTAATATATATGTATAGTAATATATATATTATATATTACTATATATAGTGATAATATCTATTATATTAGAGGGCTCCCTGCACCTGCTCTGGGTCCCCAGACCTGCAGAGCCCCCAGGGACCCTCTGGGATATTCTGGCTCTGGGGTTTGCCCTTGCAATGCATCTTTAGCTTCTCAGCCTAAGGATTTGTGCTACACAAGACACAGAACAGCACATGTGGAGCACAGACCATGGTCAAGAACAACAAGGAAGACAGGACAATGTCAGAGTTTTGAGATTTCCTTGTCCTGGGTTTAACACCAGGTGTGGTTTCAGAGCTCCTGTGCCACCATCGGCCCCTGGGCACCTGCAGCCACCCCAGAGGAGAACAAGGAGCTGCCCAGGAGCCAAATTCATCCCTGGCAGCTGGAGACACCTCCAGGGAGCTGAACCTGCCCCTGAGCCTGCTCTCCCTGCACAAGAACATGCACGGTGCCTTCTCCCCCTCCCAGATCTGAGGAGCAGAGCTGAGCTCAGAACTGTCCCAGCCAACTCAGAGGAAGGGCAGAGGAGATTTCAGGCCAAGGAGCTGCTCCTGGAGCAGGGGACATCTCCCCTCTCCCAGCTGATTCAGGCTGTGCCCAGAGCAGAGCACTGGCAGCCAAAACTCCCTGAGCAGCAAAGGCAAGTGAGGCCAGCAGGGAGAAATGGAGGGAGAAGGAAGGGGAGAAAAGAGCATGATAAAGGGGCACTAAAAATAACCTGTAATTATGTACAAACATCCCAGAAATGCAGGGAGCAGAGGAGCCCAGGCACATGTCCCAGTGGCAGCAGGAGTGGCTGGGGCTGGCTGGGATTGCCAGCAGAGCAGAGCCTGAAATCCATCCCATAAAAACTCCTGATGGGCCCCCAACACAACCAGACCAGACCCCGCCAAAAACCGGAGCAGGGCAGAGATGCTGGGGAACAAAGGAGGCAGGAGGGGCCCGGCACGGACCAACAGTGGCACCCGGTGGCTGCGGGGACTCACTGCGACCTCGGAGCCAGCAGGGACAGCCCCGAGAGCTGCAGCCCTCCTGGGGAAATCCAACCCTCCTGGGGAAATCCAACCCTCCTGGGGAAAGAGGGGATGGGATGAGCCCAGAGACAGCCAGAACAACCTGCTCCAGGGCAGCTCCAGCCCTCCTGGGGAAATCCAACCCTCCTGGGGAAACAGGGGATGGGATGAGCCCAGAGACAGAACACCCTGCTCCAGGGCAGCTCCAACCTTCCTGGGGAAAGAGGGGATGGACTGAGCCATGGACAGCCAGAACACTCTGCTCCAGGGCCAGAGCTCCTGGGGAAATCCAACCCTCCTGGGGAAAGAGGGGATGGGATGAGCCCACAGCCAGAACACCCTGCTCCAGGGCCAGAGCTCCTGGGGAAACCCAGCCCTCCTAGGGAAAGCAGGCATGGGATGACCCATGGACAACACCCTGCTCCAGGGCAGCTCCAACCCTCCTGGGGAAATCCAACCCTCCTGGGGAAAGAGGGGATGGACTGAGCCACAGACAGCCAGAACAACCTGCTCCAGAGCCTCCTGGAGAAACACAGGATGGGATGACCCATGGACAGGTAGAACAACCTGCTCCGGGGCCAGCTCAACCCTCCTGGGGAAATCCAACCCTCCTGGAGAAAGCAGGGATGGGATGAGTCCAGAGACAGACAGAACAACCTGCTCCAGGGCCAGCTCCCCTTGGGATAACACGAGCTGCAAGGTCCTTCCAAGCCAAACCACCCTGATCCAATGGTGCTGCCAGTTCTGATAATCAGATTTGCTTTTTTGAAATGAACTGGAGATGCCACCCTCCCCTCCAGGAGGAGGCAGCAAGAGAAGTGTCCCTGTCACCACTGCTGTGTAGCCTGAACCATCATGATTTTGGTTGCTTTTGGATGCTTTTGGGTGTAGTCACAAGGAATGCAAAACTGAAAATCAAACTGTGCCAACCCCACACAAATCAGAGTTTTATTTGTATAAACTCTGATCTTGGTCTGCTCCATCAAAGAATCCTGTGCTACAAAAGATGTCACCCTATCCAGCCAAGGCAGGAGGGAGCAGAGCCACACAAGCAGCCAGAAAGGGCTGGCAAGAGGGGGACAGAGACTGTTTGACTGCTCTGTATTAAAACTCTGATTAATTGATCATTCTGTCTGGAACTGCATCTTTTGGAAGGCTCTGGATTCAGCCACAACTGACACTCCAGAGACCATTTCCAACCCAAGCTGAAGCTAAAACCCAGAAAATTCATGAAAACTACCCCACTGAAATGAACCCTCTTGCTCCAAAGCTCCCTGCAGAGGCAGTCTGACCTGTTGGGGTGGGAGGTGGGCAGCATGAACTGGAACTCCACCACGCAGGTGTTGTCCTTCAGCTGGCGGTGCTGCACGCTGTTCAGCTCGTAGGCAATGTAGGCTCTCCTCACGTACACCTGGGCAGGACACAGAGCATCACACACCCCTGAAGGGCCCAAAACAAACAGATCCCTGCAGAGGAGAGCTGCAGAAACTCCACTTCAACCAGAGATTGTTCTCTGAGAAGGGCCAGAACCATCAGGGTTATGATCCTGTGCTCCGGCTTCACTGTCTGCCCTCAAGCACCTCAGTCTTCACACAAACTAAACTTGAATTTGAAATTTCACTCAATTATCAGTGTCAATGCTGTTAACAATAATTCTAACCTCAGTCTTCACACAAACTAAACTTGAATTTGAAATTTCACACAAACTAAACTTGAATTTGAAATTTCACTCAATTATCAATGTTAATGCTGCTAACATTAATTCTAACCTCAGTCTTCACACAAACTAAACTTGAATTTGAAATTTCACACAAACTAAACTTGAATTTGAAATTTCACTCAATTATCAATATTAATGCTGCTAACATTAATTCTAAGCATGCCCATTCCCACACAACCTGCAGCTCTCTTAAATCTTGCAGGGCTGCTCAAAACAGTTGCAGACAGTGTTCAAAATAAACCCAATCTACAGGAAAATAAAAATATGAATTTTTTTCAATGGGAATAAACTCACCTCCAAAGCTGCCATTCTCACCACCTGGTTACTGTGGTAGAAGAAGTTGGGAAGCACATCAAAGATGGATGTCTCAGACAAAATGAGTTTCTAGGAGAGATCACATTAAGCAGAGGTTTAAAGAGTGCCTTGCAACCAGGATCAGGCAGAAAAGGAAAAGCCCCAAATCAAGCCTGGCTAGTTCTGATTTCTAACCTTTTCTTGTTGTTCATCAAGGATTATGACTTTTTTATATCAAAGCACAGAAAACCTGAAGTTGGAAGGGATCACTGAGTCCAGCTCCCTGCTCCTCACAGGACCAAAACTAAAACCATGTGAGAGGAGCTCATCCAGCAGCCCTGGAGCTCTGGCAGCCCAGGGCTGTGCCCATTCCCTGGGGAGCCTGGGCAGTGCCAGCTCCCTGTGTCCTGGGGAAGAACCTTTTCCTGATGCCCAGTCTGGAAGGAAGAACCTTTTCCTGATGCCCAGTCTGGAAGGAAGAACCTTTTCCTGATGCCCAGTCTGGAGCTCCCCAGGCACAGCTCCATCCATCCCCTCGTGCCTGGTGCCCAGAGGAGGAACCAGCACCTCTGCCCTGCTCTGCCCTGGGGGGAAGGTGCAGAACTGGCACCAGGCCACCCCCACACTGGCACAGGGACAAAAATAAACCCAGGGTAAAGCTGGATGTGACAGGCAGAGACAAGCGCTTCGGAAGATTCCGAGATGTCACAGAGAGTTACAAAACCCTCTCCCCCCTCTTCCCCCAAAATAATAATCACCCTAAAATGCAGCCAAACCAATTCCCCCAAAATAATAATCACCCTAAAATGCAGTCAAACCAATTCCCCCAAAATAATAATCACCCTAAAATGTCGTTGTCGAGGCAGTCACGACATAAAGCAGAGACCACAAGCAGTCTCAGTTGGCAACACTTTATTTTTTAACATGGCTAACTTTTATACACTTTTCAATTGTTGATACTTCTTCTACCTGATCTATTGGCCACAATAAATCAACATAATGCTATTGGTTAAAGTTATAGTGACTCCACCTATCTTTCTAACATTACTTCATCTAGCTGCAAGGTGTTCTTATCTTTCTTCTCTCGATCTCCTTAGTTACAACCTTAGAGAACTCCTTATCAGCTTCTTCTTACTTCTCAGCTTCTTCTCGCTGCTTTAGCTAACAGGCCTGCTGTTAGCCCTTTCCACACTAAAATGCAGCCAAACCTGTAGCCCCCCCTAACATAAAAAATGCCAGTAACTTTCCACCCCTGTACTAACACCAAAAACACAACCAAGCCCCTTTTCTAACGTAAAAAACCCCCTAAACTATAAAACCCCTTAAAATAAAAAAATAAAAACCTTTTAAACCGTCCACCACATTAGTATCAGCGTCGTCACTAACCCGAGTGACCCAAAAAAAATTTAAAGTCACCATACTAATTCTCTAAACCAAATCGCCCACCTTCCAACTCAAAACACAACAGCTGGAAGAGCTGGAAGGCAGAGGGAGGTGAAGGTCAATGGGAAGGGAGGCAGGGAGAGGGGCTGGGGTACCTGCAGGTTCTCAATGCAGAACTGGTGGCCGTACATGTCGATGGCTGACAGGAAGATGGACTCCACCTGGTTGTGCCGCAGCTCGTAGGAGGGCAGGTGGGAGGCAATGAGCACCTGGGGACACACAGGCAGCCTCAGAGGAAGGAGCCATGCAGCAGCAGCCTGCTCCATCCCTGGCGAGGCAGCCAGAGCCCCCCGTGCCCTCTCCCCTCCCCGGCTCATCTGCTCTGCTGGTGCCACTGGCAATTCCCCAGGGAACAGCTCCAGTCAAGCTCCATCAGTGCATGGGATTGAGCAGGGCACAGCTGCCAGGGCTGCCCAGCTGCTCGTGGGGAGGCAGAGCTGGCAGGGAGCAGCTGTGGGGACACCCAGGCTCTGCTCCTGGGCAGGGGAGGGAACAGCCACCAGTGCCAGGCATCAAATGCCCAAGGTGAAGGATGCACAGGTAGGAAATGGAAGCAGCCTGCAGGGAAAATGAAGTGGAAGAGCAGCACAAGGGCTGCAGCACCATCCCCAGCTGCTGTGGGGAGGTTCAGTGGCAGAACAGTTCAAGGACACAAACACAATCCTGCAGGAAACAGAAGGTCACTGAGCAGCTTCAAACACCCTGCTCATCTTCAACTGCCAAGCTTTGAAATAAAAGGAGAAACCCCTCAAGTGTGAGCTTTCCTGCTTTCCCTGGAGATGGGGAGGGTGCAGTGAGAGCAGTGCTCACACTCTGGGGCCAGTGCTGGCAGGAAACCTCTCACCCCTCCTGGCATCACAGGGAGGGCTCAATGAGCTGCTGAGGAGGAAGCTACAGCAATATCTGGGTGCCTGTGTGACACTCTAATCAGTTCTGTAGAAGGCTCTTGGGATTTACAGCATCCAGAGTTTCTCCAGTTATTTCCAGGTTAGAACAACACTGACAAAGTGCAACTCAAAGGTGGGAGAAGCCCTGCAAAAGGGCAGCATAATTCTTGGGGTAATTCCTTAGCAGCTGCAAAGAGCAGCTGGTTCTCCTGCAAATGGCTCTCCCTGCTCACTGCACACATGGATCCTCAGCTGAGGAACCAGGAGCTCCAGCTCCAGCCATGGAGCCCATCCAGGCTGTTCTGCACAACCCAGGCAGCCTGTGCTGGTCAGGTGTGCAGATGACAAAACCACCAAAAACCACAGTGGCCACACATTTAAACCTCCTCCATCATAAAAACCATGGTCTGTGTGAGCCAGACAAAACTTTTTTTGGAGGAGCAGGGACAAAGGAATGCATGTTAAATTTAAATATTACAGTGATTGGGAATGCACCATAGTTAATCACTGTTAATTAGCTACAATGTCAAAGTGCTGCTCACAGGAACCTACTGTCCCCATCTGCACAGTGACCAAAACAAGCACCAGGAGCTGTGGGTGTCCCAGGGCTGAGCTGCAGGCAGGAGCAGCCTGGGAGTCACAGACAACTTTTATCCTTTTATCCTTTCCTTAGGATTTTTCATCCTGAGAAGCTGAGAGGCCTCAGGAACAAAATGTAAACATTGATTATCTGCTGCTATGGAATGCAACAGGTGCATCTGTGATTGGGTCATGTTGGATGTTTGTAATTAATGGCAAATCACAGTTAGCTGGCTCAGACTCTCTGTCCGAGCCACAAACCTTTGCAATCATTCCTTGCTATTCTATTCTTAGCCAGCCTTCTGATGAAACTTTTTCTTCTATTCTTTCAGTATAGTTTTAATATAATATATATGATAAAATAACAAATCAAGCCCTCTGAAACACGGAGTCAGCTCCTCATCCCTTCCCCAACACGAGGCCGCAGTGAGCAGGGTCACACCTGGGCAGGGCCTCACCTGCCGAGCCCTCAGGGCCACCTTGGCGTTGGTTGTCTTGCTGAGCTGGGTCAGCTCTGTCAGGATATTGATCAGCTCGTCTGTCAGGGTGGGGTCACGGCCACACAGCTGGTCCTGGGAACACAGACAACGAGAAATGCTTGGAGCAGAGGGAAAACATCAGCTGTGCTCCCTCAAAGGAGTTTGAACCTGCAAACACACACTCAGGCTGGACCACAGCATCCCCAGCAGTCCCGACCTGAATTATCCTGCAATGCTGTGCTGACAAGGACACAAATATTCAGCACTCAACGATTTTACACACATAAATAAAAGGAGAAAGAAGGGACAGGCACCATCTCCCATTCTCCTATTTGCAGCACGTGTTTTGGCACACAGACACATGAGAAATGCTGACTTCTCAGAGAGACTCAGAAAACCTTTTCCCATTACCCAGTTTCAGGCTCGTACCAGAACTTTCTCCTTCTGGTACAAATGTGTCACCCTGGTTTTTTAAGATTTTCTAAGCCTTCTGATGTTGACATTCTTGTAGGGAACTTTATCACGCACTTTCTTGTAAATAACTTATTGTTTTGCATTCCTTGATGGAGGAGGAGAGAGCTGATGGACTGTTGGTGTAACCAGTGTCATTGGAGAGGTGGCACTGTCACCCTCCAATCTGCTGTCACCTTTGTAAAACTATAAATATGGGAGTCAGAAAAATAAAGGTCCCTTTTTTCCTTCACCTTGAGAGCTGTGTGCTCGTGTTCCTTCGTGTCCTATAGCGACACAAATGCAAAATTCAAAGAGCTTAAACTGTGCCAGACACCTTGTGGAACATGCAAAGGCCAGCAAGCCTTCCCCATGAAGGGTGACCAGAGTTACACTGGCAGAGAACCTCCTGACACCCACCTAAAACACTCCTCAAACCTCAGAGGTCCCACTGCTCCACAACCACAATCCACCCAAGCTTTGTGCAGCTTCAGCCAACACCAGAAAAAGGATCTGTCATTGGTGTGAAAGGCCAAGCAAAGCTAACTAAACCCATGAATAATGTTCTGTATTTCATGCTACCCTACTGGACTGACTCCACAATATTCCTTCTAACCAGAGAATCCTGGATCTGAGCAAATCCACAAGCTTTCCTTACTGCCTAAACTGGCTGGATAAAACAACAAAACTGCAGAGCACAAACTCGCAGTGTTAATGCTGCTCCAAAACTCTTCTGAATTCATCCATTCAAAAAAATGCCAGCAGCAGAGACTTCCTTCCAAAAATACTTTCAATTCCCATGAATAATCCCACAGTCTTCAACACTTCTTGTGAGCTCCTCCCCTCCCACCCCGAAGCTGGGAAGCCTCCAGGAGCCTCTAACGTGATTCTTCCACACAGCACTTAACAGCTTGTCTTGATAAATTAATCATAGCAGGGAAATGTGAGATGAAACAGGGATTTGCCACGAGAAAAGAGCTGGTGCCTCAAAGTTTAAAGAGATCTTAAACACATACAGACCAGAGCAGGCCAAGGAATAGAAAAGGATGAGGGGAAACCTCTGTGCAGCAGGTGGGATTGACAAACCTGCCAGGGAAAATAAATTAAAAACCAAAGCCAAATAATAGAGAAGCCCCACAGAGTGAATAACTGCACCACAGCTCAGAGTCCACGAGATCCCAAGGCTCAGCAGCTCTTCCCTCACTCTGCTCCTGATCCCCTTCTCCCCAGCCCCACTCAGATGAATGAAGGATGAAGCAGTTCCCAGCCTGCCTGCAGTGCCTGCTGGCTAAAAAGGTGAGTGATGGCAGCAAACAGCACCACTGAGGGCATCCTCAGAGCCCTGGTTAATGATGGGCTCCTGGATCCATCAACAACAGCCCCACAGGCAGCCAGGCTGCCCTGACCCCAAACACACCAACAGCCTGGGCCCCAAAAACACCACAGCGGTCACCTGGTCACACCTAAAACACCACAGCGGTCACCTGGTCACACCAAACACACCAAATACACCATAGCTGCCACCTGGTCACACCAAACACACCACAGCGGTCACCTGGTCACACCAAACACACCACAACTGTCACCATGGCCACACCAAACACACCAAATACACCACAACTGTCACCTGGTCACACCAAATACACCACAACTGTCACCTGGTCACACCAAACCCACCACAACTGTCACCTGTTCACACCAAACCCACCACAACTGTCACCATGGTCACAGCTGCCACCTGGCCACACCAAACACACCACAACTGTCACCTGGTCACACCAAACACACCAAATACACCATAGCTGGCACCTGGTCACACCAAACACACCACAGCTATCACTGTGGTCACACCAAACACACCACAACTGTCACCTGGTCACACCAAACACACCACAGCACATTTGGTCACACCAAACACACCACAGCTGTCACCTGGTCACACCAAACACACCACAGCACATTTGGTCACACCAAACACACCACAGCTGTCACCTGGTCACACCAAACACACCACAGCACATTTGGTCACACCAAACACACCACAGCTATCACTGTGGTCACACCACACACACCACAACTGTCACCTGGTCACACCAAACACACCACAGCACATTTGGTCACACCAAACACACCACAGCTGTCACCTGGTCACACCAAACACACCACAGCACATTTGGTCACACCAAACACACCACAGCATGAGTTGGGAGAGGAGTGATAGTGTTTTGGTTCATGGAGAGCCTGGAAGCTCAGGGACACCCAGCTGTGCCAAGGGTGACCGTGGTGTCCCTCCTGAGCTCCTGTTCCCACTGCAGAGGGGAAATCCCTGTGCCCCCAGTTTGGTGGCACCATGGGCTCAGATAACCAGGAGTGGCTCTTCCACCAAGGTCTCCCTGGTGATTCTGGCCCAAGTTGGCCTTCACTTGAGCAGAACTAGCAGGCAGTGCTGGTGGGAGGAATGATCCAAGAGCAAGGGACAAGGGAGGCTCTCTGAGGCTCTCTGAGGTGTCCCCAATGCCCCTCCCAACACCGACAGCCAGCGAGGCACGGCCTGCAGCAGGTGACAAAGCAGACTGAAAGCTGCAGTCCTGTTCTAGCAAGGACTGATCAGGATGACAAGAAGAAGCCAAAGGCAGGGCTGGCTGTGCCTGCACTGATTGGCAAAGGCAGCAGCAGAGCCTGAGCCCAGCTCCCTGACAAGGGCTAACGCCTCGCCGGCACCCCCGTGTAATTACACACTTGAGTGACTGGACTCTGAAGAAAATTGAAGGCCTGAGCTGTGAACAGCTGCCATTTTCTCTCTCCATCACGCCAGCGTGATTACTTGAGAAATGAACAGCCCCAGCTCAAAGCTACTCCAGAATTCTCAGAGGAAATATGGCTCCGTGTTCAAATAATGAGATTCTTAAGGCAAGCGTTACTTACAATCACACCACACACCAAAGAGGGAAAGGGGAAAAAGGGGAAAAGGAGGGCCAGGAAGAAAGAACACCAGGACCCTTACATCTCACAAATGAGAATTTAAGAAACCTAGCTTGGGTCTAGGAAACTATGATACTTTTTTTGCTTTGGAGAGTTATTTCGTGGATGGCCACTTTGGATGTATTTTGGGTAGAAACAGATCACACTATGGTTGTAAAATAAAAGACAAAAGAGAGAAGGAGAGAGAGAGAGAGAGAGAAAAGGAGAGAGAAAGAGAAAGTGAGAGAAAGCAAGAGAGAGAAAAAAACAGAGAGAGAGAAAAAACAGAGAGAAAAAGAGATAAAAAGGAAAAGGAAAAGGAAAAACTAAAGGGAAAAGGAAAAGGGAAAAAAGGGAAAAGGGAAAGGGAAAGGGGAAAGGGAAAGGGAAAAGGGAAAGGAAAAAGGAAATGGAAAAGGAAAAAAAAGGAAAGGAAAGGGAAAAGGGAAAGAGAAAAAGAAAAATAAAATAGAAAAAAAAAGAAGGAGAGAAAGCAGCAGCAGGCCCTTACAATGAGCATGGTGACCAGCAGGTTCTTCTTGGTGACCTGGGCATGGGAGAAGATGTAGTTCAGCACAGCATTCATGTCACTCTTGTTCTCCTCACGGAGGGTGAAGACACACTTGTCATAGTGACCTGCAGGCAGAAATGCACATTGCTTTTGTCAGTCCTCACACCTCTGTGGCAAGGACTGCAAGTTACTAGACGTGTCTGTATTTTTTTAAGTGTATTTTTTGAGGATCTGCTTGGCTTGAAGGGAGCTGACAATGGGAGAGAGACTGGTTTACAAGGGATGGAGTGACAGGACAAGAGGGAGATGGCTTCACACTGACAGGGAGCAGGGTTAGGTTTGGCACTATAAGAAATTCTTGCCTGTGAGTGTGGGCAGGCCTGGTCACAGGTTGCCCAGAGCAGCTGTGGCTGCCCCTGGATCCCTGGAGTGTCCAAGGCAGGCTGGATTGGGGCTTGGAGCACTCAGGGGTTGGGGAAGGTGTCCCTGCTCATGGCAGGGGTGGAAATGAATGTGCTTTAAGTCCCTTCCAATCCAGACCATTCTGTGTTTCTCTGTGGTCCACACAATCAATTTGGGAAGGAATCATTCCCACCATCACCGACTGCAAACTTTAATTCTAACATCCCACTCTTAATAAACAGCTCCAACACCAAATGCCTCCTTTGTGAGCAATTCTGAGAGTGGAATAGGGAGCTCAGACTTCATTCAAATGACAACCAAAATGAAATAACAGCAAAAAGCCTTGCACCATCCTCTGCTGCCAGCAAATTGAAGTGGAAATGAATCTGCAGTACCATTAGGCCAGGGCAGGTAATGGAGCA
>CM019921.1:10173057-10252471 GCA_009764595.1 Geothlypis trichas
CTCAGTGCCAAAGGTTTCAGGCTGAGCAGCAGCAGCCACGCACAGCTCCCCATGCAGGGGACAAGGAACACAGCACCATGGAACACTGGGCATTCTCAGCACTCGGCTACCAGAACAACCTGGAGGATAAAACAACAGCCTGGAGGCTCAAAAGAACAGCCTGAATGCTAAAAACAACCTGAAGGTTAAAATAAAAACCTGGAAGCTAAAAGAACAACCTGGAGGCTAAAAAGAACAACATGAAGCCTAAAAACAACAACCTGAAAGCTAAAAGAACAACCTGAAGGCTAAAGCAACAACCTGAAGGCTAAAGCAACAACCTGAAGGGCAATTTGAGGAGAACTTTCCATTCCTCTCTGTCACCAGCCCAGCTCTGCCCTGTGCTGCAGCCCAGGGATGCACACAAGGCAGCAGTCAGGGGCACATTTTCACAGCAGCAGCACAGCCCAGCCCACAGCAGGAACAGCCAGGACAGTGCTCCATGCAGGATGGAAAATGGCTGGGGTCTGACATGCAAAGTAACCCAGATTAAATTTAGAAAGAGTCCTTGCACACAGGAGGGTTGTGCAAAGGGATTAGCAAGAATTAAAAGATGGAAAGGAGAGCTTTGAGGAACATGTGATGGACATTCACCCCCTTCCCTTCAGGAGATGAAACCACAACTTTCTGTGACATCCTGGGCCAAAGGCAAGAGCCCAAAGCTGATACACAAAGTCCCAGAGCTTGGTGAGCAGTGTGTCCATCCCATGGTCACTGCCCACCCTGGCCCAGACTGGTTGGTGACAGCAGAGTCACCTCCACTGCAAGGGGATGTGCTGGGTGCATTACTGAGAAACAAAAATTTCCACAGGTCTTAAACCATATGGGAAAAATACCTAAAACCATATCAGGTGTAAGTACCACAGAGCAGTATTTAAGTATTAAGTATTTATTAAGTAGTATTTAAATTTATTTTATTAGTAGTATTTATTAGTATAATAAATATTTTTTATTATTATTATTATTATTATTATTATTATTATATTATATACTAGTATATATTATTATATATATTAATATCTATTAGTATATATACTATAGATATTAATCTATATATACTAGTATATTATAGTATATTATAAATATACTAATATATTACTAGTATATTAGTATATATTAGTATATTTATTAGTATTATTATTATAATACTAGTATTTAAATTTACATACTCATAATTATATTATAGTATATATAATATATATTTTATATAATTATATATAAAATACTAAAAAGTATAATATTAGTATTTAAATATTATTATACTATTAGTATTTAATTTAACCTTATTTAACATTAAGTAGTGTTTAAATATTAAGTATTTAATTTTGGAGGATGGTGGGGACAGACCCTGTGCTGCAGAGCCTGTGGTCAGGACAGAACTGGCCTCCCAGCCCTCAGGGGGGTTGGGACTATTTTTTGAGCTTGGCAAGGAGTGGCAGAGCTGCATGTGATCCACTTCAGTGGGAAAAAATAGTCTGGAGAGAGGACTGGCAGTTCCTACCCCCAGCAGGAACCCGCCTGTGGCCGTCCCTGGAAGGCTTTCAGCAAAGAGAGGAACAGAAAAACAGCAGAACAAATGTGCAGAGGGGCACCCTGGCACTCCAGGAGCTCCTCCTGCCACCCCCAGGAGCTGCAGGGGCAGGAGAGGAGCAGCACGAGGAGGATGGGCTGGAACTGAGGGAGGAGAGCAGCTCCAAGGGGTGGCAGGGACACCTTCCTCCCTGGGAGGGTGTGAGCTGCCCCCAGAGCCCTGAAATGCCACCCTGGATGGGGCTTGGAGCACCCTTGTGATGATATTCACAGGGGTTTTAGGATGAGGGAAGAGATGAGGATCTGCCTCCATGTTTCAGAGGGCTTGATTTATTATTTTATGGTATATGCTACATTAAAACTATACTAAAAGAATAGAAGCAAAGGTTTCATCAGAAGGCTGGCTAAGAATAGAATAGAAAGAATGATAACAAAGGCTTGTGGCTCAACTCTCTGTCCAAGCCAGCTCATTGTGATTGGCCATTAATTTATTACTTTATGATATATATTACATTAAAACTATACTAAAAGAATAGAGGCAAAGGTTTCATCAGAAAGCTGGCTAGGAATAGAACAGAAAGAATGACAATAAAGGCAGCTGTCCCCCACTCTCTGTCTGAGCCAGCTGGGCTGTGATTTGCCATTAATTACAAACAACCACACGAGCCAATCCCAGATCTATCTGTTGCAGTCCACAGCAGCAGATAATCAATGTTTACATTTTGTTCCTCTCAGCTTCTCAAGAGGAAAAATCCCAAAGAAAGGATTTTTCATGGAAACATGCCTGCGACACGCCCTGGCACAGTGGAAGGTGGAATGAAAGATCTTCAAGGTCCTTTCCAGCCCAAGCCATGCCCTGGTTCTGTGCCCCAGCAGCACCAGGGCAGGGCCAGGCTCACAGCCTGTCCTCCAGAGCCTGCTCTGATCCCAGGATGGGCTGGGGATGCTCCAGACCTGGCCCTGCTCTCCATCATCCCCCTGCCCACTGCTCCTGCACCCCTGATCCAGCTCCCTGTGCCCCCTCCTCCTTGCCCTTCCCTTTCTGCAGGAACAGGAGCTGCCCATGGCCATGCAGGGCTCAGCTGTGGGCACAGCTCTGAAATGAGGCAGCAAAGAAGAACCAGCCCAGGCTGCCTCAATCCCCCACTTGCAGTTATTAACAGCAGTAGCACAGGAGAAACAGCAATTCCACAGGCTCTGGCCAGTGCCATTCCTCTTCTGTTCCCTCATTTCTGCAGCAGATCTGAGCACGAGGCAGTGAAACATGCCTCCAACCATACATTTTGATTGGCTTTTCCCTCTCCCTCTTTCTTCCCTCACTCTCCTGCTCCCTGTGCGACTCAGCCGAGCTGAATCTGCTGCACAAGTCCAATTTGCATAAAATTATCCTCGTTCCATTCAGATTGCTGCCCCTTGCACAGCCCCTTCCTTGCTCTGCTGCAAGATTCTGCCCTTTTCTGAGGCAGGGGAACAGCAGCACATTACTGCTGCCTGCTGCCTCATTAACATCAAACCCCAGCCCGGAGCTGCAGGGATTTCCAGGTGTCCTGGAACCATCCTCCATTCCTGCCTTCCCCAAAATCCACCCCCACAACCAGGAGGGGACCCTGGCACCTCCTGAGTGACCCCTCTGGGACAGCTGGGTCACTCCTGGCATCCCAAGATTGATGCCAGAGGCTGCTCCAGCAAACAGTGCACAGAAAATGCTGGGACTGTGTCAGAAATTCACATTTTGTGAATAGATCAGTGTAAAATGAGAGCAGGAAAAAACCTCTGCACACTGGTCTAAATGTGAGTGTGGGGTTCTTAAAAAAGCCCTGTTTGGGACCAGGGATATTTCACCTGGCCTTTGGGATATCTAACCTGGCCTTTGGAATATCTAACCTGGCTTCTGGGATATTCAACTTGGCATATGGGATATTTCACCTTGTTTTTGTGATATCTAACCTGGCTTTTGGGATATTTCATCTGGCTTCTGGGATATTTCACCTGGCCTTTGGGATACCTAACCTGGCCTTTGGGATATCTAACTTGGTTTTTGGGATATCTAACCTGGCTTTTGGGATATTTCACCTGGTTTTTGGGATATCTAACCTGGTTTTTGGGATATCTAACCTGGTTTTTAGGATATTTCACCTGGTTTTCAGGTGAAATATTAAAAGCTCTTTTTTCTCCCTGTGACTTCCCCTTGCTGTTCCTGCATGAGGATGTTTGCTGCTCATTTAAACAAATAATTCCCCAGTCAGATTCTGCCCACAGAACCCACCAGGAGCAGCTGCACTTGTGTGACTTTGTCAGATTTAAGAGTTTTTCTGCCCTCTGTGCCTCCCTGTGGGCAGCTGATGGCAATCCTGCCATGGCCACAAAGCCTGAGCTGTGATCAGGCAGCTCACAGGGACTGACTGGGATTGCTTCTGCCACAATTAAGTGAAAGCATAGCAGGGTTAAATACCAATAATGAAGAATTTAAATACAAATTTAAACACCTAATTAGAAATTTAAACCATTATCAGTTTGCTGTTTTCTCTCTACGTGAATGTTTGCCTCAGTAAAACTTGGGAGGGCTCTCAAAGCTTCACAGGCATCTGACACAAAGGGACCAGGGATTAAAAATACCTGAAAAATGTGTGGCACCATAGAACAGCAGTTCCCAGGGGGAATGCTCTCCTGAGCATATATTAGTATATATTATAATACAATAATAGTAATTACTATATTATATATAGTAATATATATATAGTAATATATATATTATATATAGTAATATATATGTATAGTAATAGATATATTATATATAGTAATATATATATAGTAATATATATATTATATATAGTAATATATATGTATAGTAATATATATTATATATAGTAATATATATGTATAGTAATATATATATTATATATAGTAATATATATGTATAGTAATATATATATTATATATAGTAATATATATATAGTAATATATATATATTATATATAGTAATATATATGTATAGTAATATATATATATTATATATTACTATATATAGTGATAATATATATTATATTAGAGGGCTCCCTACACCTGCTCTGGGTCCCCAGCCCTGCAGAGCCCCCAGGGACCCTCTGGGATATTCTGGCTCTGGGGTTTGCCCTTGCAATGCATCTTTAGCTTCTCAACCTAAGGATTTGTGCTACACAAGACACAGAAAAGCACATGTGGAGCACAGACCATGGTGAAGAACAACAAGGAAGACAGGACAATGTCAGAGTTTTGAGATTTCCTTGTCCTGGGTTTAACACCAGGTGTGGTTTCAGAGCTCCTGTGCCACCATCGGCCCCTGGGCACCTGCAGCCACCCCAGAGGAGAACAAGGAGCTGCCCAGGAGCCAAATTCACCCCTGGCAGCAGGAGACACCTCCAGGGAGCTGAACCTGCCCCTGAGCCTGCACAAGGAACATGCACAGTGCCTTCTCCACCTCCCAGATCTGAGGAGCAGAGCTGAGCTCAGAACTGTCCCAGTCAACTCAGAGGAAGGGCAGAGGAGATTTCAGGCCAAGGAGCTGCTCCTGGAGCAGGGGACATCTCCCCTCTCCCAGCTGACTCAGGCTGTGCCCACAGCAGAGCACTGGCAGCCAAAACTCCCTGAGCAGCAAAGGCAAGTGAGGCCAGCAGGGAGAAATGGAGGGAGAAGGAAGGGGAGAAAAGAGCATGATAAAGGGGCACTAAAAATAACCTGTAATATGTACAAACATCCCAGAAATGCAGGGAGCAGAGGAGCCCAGGCACATGTCCCAGTGGCAGCAGGAGTGGCTGGGGCTGGCTGGGATTGCCAGCAGAGCAGAGCCTGAAATCCATCCCATAAAAACTCCTGATGGGCTCCCAGCACAACCAGACCAGACCCCGCCAAAAACCGGAGCAGGGCAGAGATGCTGGGGAACAAAGGAGGCAGGAGGGGCCCGGCACGGACCAACAGTGGCACCCGGTGGCTGCGGGGACTCACTGCGACCTCGGAGCCAGCAGGGACAGCCCCGAGAGCTGCAGCCCTCCGGGGGAAATCCAACCCTCCTGGGGAAATCCAACCCTCCTGGGGAAAATCCAACCCTCCTGGGGAAATCCAACCCTCCTGGGGAAATCCAACCCTCCTGGGGAAATCCAGCCCTCCTGGGGAAATCCAACCCTCCTGGGGAAACAGGGGATGAGCCCAGAGACAGAACAACCTGCTCCAGGACAGCTCCAACCCTCCTGGGGAAATCCAACCCTCCTGGGGAAACAGGGGATGGGATGAGCTACAGCCAGAACACCCTGCTCCAGGGCAGCTCCAACCTTCCTGGGGAAACAGGGGATGGACTGAGCCCAGAGACAGAACAACCTGCTCCAGGGCAGCTCCAGGGCCAGCTCAAACCCTCCTGGGCAAAGAGGGGATGAGATGACCCACAGACAGCCAGAACACTCTGCTCCAGAGCAGCTCCAACCTTCCTGGGGAAAGAGGGGATGGACTGAGCCCAGAGACAGAACACCCTGCTCCAGGGCAGCTCCAGCCCTCCTGGGGAAATCCAACCCTCCTGGAGAAAGCAGGGATGGGCTGAGCCCACAGACAGCCACAACACCCTGCTCCAGAGCACTTCCAACCCTCCTGGGGAAAGAGGGGATGGGATGACCATGGACAGCCACAACAACCTCCAGGGGCCAGCTCCAGAGCCAGCTCCAACCCTCCTGGGGAAATCCAACCCTCCTGGGGAAAGAGGGGATGGACTGAGCCACAGACAGCCAGAACACTCTGCTCCAGGAACAGCTCCAGCCCTCCTGGGGAAAGCAGGGATGGGATGACCATGGACAGCCACAACACCCTGCTCCAGGGCAGCTCCAACCCTCCTGGGGAAATCCAACCCTCCTGGAGAAAGCAGGGATGGGCTGAGCCATGGACAGCCAGAACAATCTGCTCCAGAGCCAGCTCCAGCCCTCCTGGAGAAACACAGGATGGGATGACCGATGGACAGGCAGAACAACCTGCTCCAGGAACACCTCCAACCCTCCTGGAGAAATCCAACCCTCCTGGAGAAAGTAGGGATGGGATGACCACAGACAGCCAGAACAACCTGCTCCAGGGCCAGCTCCAACCCTCCTGGGGAAATCCAACCCTCCTGAGGAAAGAGGGGATGGACTGAGCCACAGACAGCCAGAACAATCTGCTCCAGGAACAGTTCCAGCCCTCCTGAGGAAAGCAGGGATGGGATGAGTCCAGAGACAGACAGAACACCCTGCTCCAGGGCCAGCTCAACCCTCCTGGGGAAATCCAACCCTCCTGGAGAAAGTAGGGATGGGATGATCACAGCCAGCCAGAACAACCTGCCCAGGGTCAGCTCCCCTTGGGATAACATGAGCTGCAAGGTCCTTCCAAGCCAAACCACCCTGATCCAATGGTGCTGCCAGTTCTGATAATCAGGTTTGCTTTTTTGAAATGAACTGGAGATGCCACTCTCCCCTGCAGGAGGAGGCAGCAAGAGAAGTGCCCCTGTCACCACTGCTGTGTAGCCTGAACCATCATGATTTTGGTTGCTTTTGGATGCTTTTGGGTGTAGTCACAAGGAATGCAAAACTGAAAATCAAACTGTGCCAACCCCACACAAATCAGAGTTTTATTTTGTATAAAACTCTGATCTTGGTCTGCTCCATCAAAGAATCCTGTGCTACAAAAGATGTCACCCTATCCAGCCAAGGCAGGAGGGAGCAGAGCCACACAAGCAGCCAAAAAGGGCTGGCAGGAGGGGGACAGAGACTGTTTGACTGCTCTGTATTAAAACTCTGATTAATTGATCATTCTGTCTGGAACTGCATCTTTTGGAAGGCTCTGGATTCAGCAAGAACTGACACTCCAGAGATCATTTCCAACCCAAGCTGAAGCTAAAACCCATAAAATTCATGAAAACTACCCCACTGAAATGAACCCCCTTGCTCCAAAGCTCCCTGCAGAGGCAGTCTGACCTGTTGGGGTGGGAGGTGGGCAGCATGAACTGGAACTCCACCACGCAGGTGTTGTCCTTCAGCTGGCGGTGCTGCACGCTGTTCAGCTCGTAGGCAATGTAGGCTCTCCTCACGTACACCTGGGCAGGACACAGAGCATCACACACCCCTGAAGGGCCCAAAACAAACAGATCCCTGCAGAGGGGAGCTGCACAAACTCCACTTCAACCAGAGATTGTTCTCTGAGAAGGGCCAGAACCATCAGGGTTATGATCCTGTGCTCCGGCTTCACTGTCTGCCCTCAAGCACCTCAGTCTTCACACAAACTAAACTTGAATTTGAAATTTCACACAAACTAAACTTGAATTTGAAATTTCACACAAACTAAACTTGAATTTGAAATGTCACCTAATTATCAATATTAATGCTGCTAACATTAATTCTAACCTCAGTCTTCACACAAACTAAACTTGAATTTGAAATTTCACTCAATTATCAGTGTTAATGCTTGTTAACATTAATTCTAAGCATGTCCAATCCCACACTGCTCTCTTAGATCTTGCAGAGTTACTCAAAACAGTTACAGTGCTCAAAATAAACCAAATCCACAGGAAAATTCAAATATGAATTTTTTTCAATGGGAATAAACTCACCTCCAAAGCTGCCATTCTCACCACCTGGTTACTGTGGTAGAAGAAGTTGGGAAGCACATCAAAGATGGATGTCTCAGACAAAATGAGTTTCTAGGAGAGATCACATTAAGCAGAGGTTTAAAGAGTGCCTTGCAACCAGGATCAGGTAGAAAAGGAAAAGCCCCAAATCAAGCCTGGCTAGTTCTGATTTCTAACCTTTTCTTGTTGTTTATCAAGGATTATGACTTTTTTATATCAAACCACAGAAAACCTGAAGTTGGAAGGGATCACTGAGTCCAGCTCCCTGCTCCTCACAGGACTAAAACTAAAACCATGTGAGAGGAGCTCATCCAGCAGCCCTGGAGCTCTGGCAGCCCTGGGCTGTGCCCATTCCCTGGGGAGCCTGGGCAGTGCCAGCTCCCTGTGCTCTGGGGAAGAACCTTTTCCTGATGCCCAGTCTGGAAGGAAGAACCTTTTCCTGATGCCCAGTCTGGAGCTCCCCAGGCACAGCTCCATCCATCCCCTCGTGCCTGGTGCCCAGAGGAGGAACCAGCACCTCTGCCCTGCCCTGCTCTGCCCTGGGAGGAAGGTGCAGAACTGGCACCAGGCCACCCCCACACTGGCACAGGGACAAAAACAAAACCCAGGGCAAAGCTGGATGTGACAGGCAGAGACAAGCATTTCGGAAGATTCCGAGATGTCACAGAGAGTTACAAAACCCTCTCCCCCCTCTTCCCCCAAAATAATAATCACCCTAAAATGCAGCCAAACCTGTAGCCCCCCCTAACATAAAAAATGCCAGTAACTTTCCACCCCTGCACTAACACCAAAAACACAACCAAGCCCCTTTTCTAACGTAAAAAACCCCCTAAACTATAAAACCCCTTAAAATAAAAAAATAAAAACCTTTTAAACCGTCCACCACATTAGTATCAGTGTCATCACTAACCCGAGTGACCCAAAAAAAATGTAAAGTCACCATACTAATTCTCTAAACCAAATCGCCCACCTTCCAACTCAAAAAACAACAGCTGGAAGAGCTGGAGGGCAGAGGGAGGTGAAGGTCAGTGAGAAGGAGCCAAGGAGAGGGGCTGGGGTACCTGCAGGTTCTCGATGCAGAACTGGTGGCCGTACATGTCGATGGCTGACAGGAAGATGGACTCCACCTGGTTGTGCCGCAGCTCGTAGGAGGGCAGGTGGGAGGCAATGAGCACCTGGGGACACACAGGCAGCCTCAGAGGAAGGAGCCATGCAGGGCCATCCCAGCAGCAGCCTGCTCCATCCCTGGCGAGGCAGCCAGAGCCCCCCGTGCCCTCTCCCCTCCCCGGCTCATCTGCTCTGCTGGTGCCACTGGCAACTCCCCGGGGAACAGCTCCAGTCAAGCTCCATCAGTGCATGGGATTGAGCAGGGCACAGCTGCCAGGGCTGCCCAGCTGCTCTTGGGGAGGCAGAGCTGGCAGGGAGCAGCTGTGGGGACACCCAGGCTCTGCTCCTGGGCAGGGGAGGGAACAGCCACCAGTGCCAGGCATCAAATGCCCAAGGTGAAGGATGCACAGGTAGGAAATGGAAGCAGCCTGCAGGGAAAATGAAGTGGAAGAGCAGCACAAGGGCTGCAGCACCATCCCCAGCTGCTGTGGGGAGGTTCAGTAGCAGAACAGTTCAAGGACACAAACACAATCCTGCAGGAAACAGAAGGTCACTGAGCAGCTTCAAACACCCTGCTCATCTTCAACTGCCAAGCTTTGAAATAAAATGAGAGACTCCCCAAGTGTGAGCTTTCCTGTTTTAGGCTGGAGATGGGGAGGGTGCAGTGAGAGCAGTGCTCACACTCTGGGGCCAGTGCTGGCAGGAAAGCTCTCACCCCTCCTGGCAACACAGGGAGGGCTCAATGAGCTGCTGAGGAGGAAGCTACAGCAATATCTGGGTGCCTGTGTGATACTCTAATCAGTTCTGTAGCAGGCTCTTGGGATTTACAGCATCCAGAGTTTCTCCAGTTATTTCCAGGTTAGAACAAAACTGACAAAGTGCAACTCAAAGGTGGGAGAAGCCCTGCAAAAGGGCAGCATAATTCTTGTGGTAATTCCTTAGCAGCTGCAAAGAACAGCTGGTTCTTGTGCAAATGGCTCTCCCTGCTCTCTGCACACATGGATCCTCAGCTGAGGAACCAGGAGCTCCAGCTCCAGCCATGGAGCCCATCCAGGCTGTTCTGCACAACCCAGGCAGCCTGTGCTGGTCAGGAGTGCAGATGACAAAACCACCAAAAACCACAGTGGCCACACATTTCCACCTCCTCCATCACAAACCATGTGCTACTCACAGTTAACCCCTGTGTGAGCCAGACAAAACTTTTTTTGGAGGAGTAGGGACAAAGGAATGCGTGTTAAATTTAAATATTACAGTGATTGGGAATGCACCATAGTTAATCACTGTTAATTAGCTCCACTGTCAAAGTGCTGCTCACAGGAACCTACTGTCCCCATCTGCACAGTGACCAAAACAAGCACCAGGAGCTGTGGGTGTCCCAGGGCTGAGCTGCAGGTAGGAGCAGCCTGGGTGTCACAGTCAACTTTTATAAAAAATCCTTTCCTTAGGATTTTTCATCCTGAGAAGCTGAGAGGCCTCAGGAACAAAATGCAAACATTGATTATCTGCTGCTGTGGAATGCAACAGGTGCATCTGTGATTGGGCCACGTTGGATGTTTGTAATTAATGGCCAATCACAGTTAGCTGGCTCAGCTCTCTGCCCAAGCCACAAACCTTTGTTATCATTCCTTGCTATTCTATTCTTAGCCAGCCTTCTGATGAAACTTTTTCTTCTATTCTTTCAGTATAGTTTTCATATAATATATATGATAAAATAATAAATCAAGCCCTCTGAAACATGGAGACAGCTCCTCATCCCTTCCCCAACACGAGGCCCCAGTGAGCAGGGTCACACCTGGGCAGGGCCTCACCTGCCGAGCCCTCAGGGCCACCTTGGCGTTGGTTGTCTTGCTGAGCTGGGTCAGCTCTGTCAGGATATTGATCAGCTCGTCTGTCAGGGTGGGGTCACGGCCACACAGCTGGTCCTGGGAACACAGACAACGAGAAATGCTTGGAGCACAGGGAAAGCATCAGCTGTGCTCCCCCAAAGGAGTTTGAACCTGCAAACACACACTCAGGCTGGACCACAGCATCCCCAGCAGTCCCGACCTGAATTATCCTGCAACTCTGTGCTGACAATGACACAAATATTCAGCACTCAACGATTTTACACACATAAATTAAAGGAGAAAGAAGGGACAGGCACCATCTCCCATTCTCCTATTTGCAGCACATGTTTTGGCACACAGACACATGAGAAGTGCTGACTTCTCAGAGAGACTCAGAAAACCTTTTCCCATTACCCAGTTTCAGGCTTGTACCAGAACTTTCTCCTTCTGGTACAAATGTGTCACCCTGGTTTTTTAAGATTTTCTAAGCCTTCTGATGTTGACATTCTTGTAGGGAACTTTATCACACACTTTCTTGTAAATAACTCATTGTTTTGCATTCCTTCAATGGAGGAGGAGAGAGTTGATGGGCTGTTGGTGTAACCAGTGTCATTGGAGAGGTGGCACTGCCACCCTCCAATCTGCTGTCACCTTTGTAAAACTATAAATATGGGAGTCAGAAAAATAAAGGTCCCTTTTTTCCTTCACCTTGAGAGCTGTGTGCTTGTGTTCCTTCCTGTCCTATAGCGACACAAATGCAAAATTCAAAGAGCTTAAACTGTGCCAGACACCTTGTGGAACATGCAAAGGCCAGCAAGCCTTCCCCATGAAGGGTGACCAGAGTTACACTGCCAGAGAACCTCCTGACACCCACCTAAAACACTCCTCAAACCTCAGAGGTCCCACAGCTCCACAACCACAAACCACCCAAGCTTTGAGCAGCTTCAGCCAACACCAGAAAAAGGATCTGTCATTGGTGTGAAAGGCCAAGCAAAGCTAACTAAACCCATGAATAATGTTCTGTATTTCCTGCCACCCTACTGGACTGACTCCACAATATTCCTTCTCACCAGAGAATCCTGGATCTGAGCAAATCCACAAGCTTTCCTTACTGCCTAAACTGGCTGGATAAAACAAC
This sequence comes from Geothlypis trichas, assembly GCA_009764595.1. Classification (NCBI taxonomy): domain Eukaryota; kingdom Metazoa; phylum Chordata; class Aves; order Passeriformes; family Parulidae; genus Geothlypis; species Geothlypis trichas. The sequence continues at coordinate 10,185,311 of CM019921.1, forward strand.
AAAACTGCAGAGCACAAACTCGCAGTGTTAATGCTGCTCCAAAACTCTTCTGAATTCATCCATTCAAGAAAATGCCAGCAGCAGAGACTTCCTTCCAAAAATACTTTCAATTCCCATGAATAATCCCACAGTCTTCAACACTTCTTGTGAGCTCCTCCCCTCCCACCCCGAAGCTGGGAAGCCTCCAGGAGCCTCTAACGTGATTCTTCCACACAGCACTTAACAGCTTGTCTTGATAAATTAATCATAGCAGGGAAATGTGAGATGAAACAGGGATTTGCCACGAGAAAAGAGCTGGTGCCTCAAAGTTTAAAGAGATCTTAAACACCTACAGACCAGAGCAGGCCAAGGAATAGAAAAGGATGAGGGGAAACCTCTGTGCAGCAGGTGGGATTGACAAACCTGCCAGGGAAAATAAATTAAAAACCAAAGCCAAATAATAGAGAAGTCCCACAGAGTGAATAACTGCACCACAGCTCAGAGTCCACGAGATCCCAAGGCTCAGCAGCTCTTCCCTCACTCTGCTCCTGATCCCCTTCTCCCCAGCCCCACTCAGATGTATGAAGGATGAAGCAGTTCCCAGCCTGCCTGCAGTGCCTGCTGGCTACAAAAGGTGAGTGATGGCAGCAAACAGCACCACTGAGGGCATCCTCAGAGCCCTGGTTAATGATGGGCTCCTGGATCCATCAACAACAGCCCCACAGGCAGCCAGGCTGCCCTGACCCCAAACACACCAACAGCCTGGGCCCCAAAAACACCACAGCGGTCACCTGGTCACACCAAACACACCACAACTGTCACCATGGCCACACCAAACACACCAAATACACCATAGCTGGCACCTGGTCACACCAAACACACCACAGCGGTCACCTGGTCACACCTAAAACACCACAACTGTCACCTGGTCACACCAAACACACCACAACTGTCACCTGGTCACACCAAACACACCAAATACACCACAACTGTCACCTGGTCACACCAAACACACCAAATACACCACAACTGTCACCTGGTCACACCAAAACCACCACAGCGGTCACCATGGTCACACCAAACACACCACAACTGTCACCATGGTCACACCAAACACACCACAACTGTCACCATGGTCACAGCTGCCACCTGGCCACACCAAACACACCACAGCACGTTTGGTCACACCAAACACACCACAACTGTCACCATGGCCACACCAAACACACCACAGCAGTCACCATGGCCACACCAAACACACCACAGCTGTCACCGTGGTCACACCAAACACACCACAGCATGAGTTGGGAGAGGAGTGATGGTGTTTTGGTTCATGGAGAGCCTGGAAGCTCAGGGACACCCAGCTGTGCCAAGGGTGACCATGGTGTCCCTCCTGAGCTCCTGTTCCCACTGCAGAGGGGAAATCCCTGTGCCCCCAGTTTGGTGGCACCATGGGCTCAGATAACCAGGAGTGGCTCTTCCACCAAGGTCTCCCTGGTGATTCTGGCTCAAGTTGGCCTTCACTTGAGCAGAACTAGCAGGTAGTGATGGTGGGAAGAATGACCCAAGAGCAAGGGAGGCTCTCTGAGGCTCTCTGAGGTGTCCCCAATGCCCCTCCCAACACCGACAGCCAGTGAGGCACGGCCTGCAGCAGGTGACAAAGCAGACTGAAAGCTGCAGTCCTGTTCTAGCAAGGACTGATCAGGATGACAAGAAGAAGCCAAAGGCAGGGCTGGCTGTGCCTGCACTGATTGGCAAAGGCAGCAGCAGAGCCTGAGCCCAGCTCCCTGACAAGGGCTAACGCCTCGCCGGCACCCCCGTGTAATTACACACTTGAGTGACTGGACTCTGAAGAAAATTGAAGGCCTGAGCTGTGAACAGCTGCCATTTTCTCTCTCCATCACGCCAGCGTGATTACTTGAGAAATGAACAGCCCCAGCTCAAAGCTACTCCAGAATTCTCAGAGGAAATATGGCTCCGTGTTCAAATAATGAGATTCTTAAGGCAAGCGTTACTTACAATCACACCACACACCAAAGAGGGAAAGGGGGAAAAGGGGAAAAGGAGGGCCAGGAAGAAAGAACACCAGGACCCTTACATCTCACAAATGAGAATTTGAGAAACCTAGCTTGGGTCTAGGAAACTATGACACTTTTTTTGCTTTGGAGAGTTATTTCGTGGATGGCCATTTTGGATGTATTTTGGGCAGAAACAGATCACACTATGGTTGTAAAATAAAAGACAAAAGAGAGAAGGAGAGAGAGAGAAAAGGAGAGAGAAAAGGAGAGAAAGAGAGAGAAAAGGAGAGAAAAGGAGAGAAAAGGAGAGAAAAGGAGAGAAAAGGAGAGAAAAGGAGAGAAAAGGAGAGAAAAGGAGAGAAAAGGAGAGAAAGAGAGAGAAAGAGAGAGAAAGAGAGAGAAAGAGAGAGAAAGAGAGGGAGATAGAAAAAGACAGAGAGGAAAAGGGAAAGGGGACAATGAAAAAGGAAAAGGAAAAGGGAAAAGGAAAAAGGAAAAGGGAACGGGGAAAAGGGAAGGGGAAAAGGAAAAGAAAAGAGAAAAGGAAAATGAAAAGGGAAAAAGGAAAGGGAAAAGGAAAAAGGAAAGGGAAAGAGAAAAGGAAAAGAGAAAAAGAAAAAGAGAAGAAAAAAAGAGACAGAGAAAGCAAGCAGCAGGCCCTTACAATGAGCATGGTGACCAGCAGGTTCTTCTTGGTGACCTGGGCGTGGGAGAAGATGTAGTTCAGCACAGCATTCATGTCACTCTTGTTCTCCTCACGGAGGGTGAAGACACACTTGTCATAGTGACCTGCAGGCAGAAATGCACATTGCTTTTGCAGACCTCACACCTCTGTGGCAAGGATTGCAAGTTACTAGACGTGTCTGTATTTTTCTAAGTGTATTTTTTGAGGATCTGCTTGGCTTGAAGGGAGCTGACAATGGAGAGAGACTGTTTACAAGGGATGGAGTGACAGGACAAGAGGGAATGGCTTCACACTGACAGGGAGCAGGGTTAGGTTTGGCACTATAAGAAAATTCCTGCCTGTGAGGGTGGGCAGGCCCTGGCGCAGGTGCCCAGAGCAGCTGTGGCTGCCCCTGGATCCCTGGAAGTGTCCAAGGCCAGGCTGGATGGGGCTTGGAGCACTCAGGGGTTGTGGAAGGTGTCCCTGCTCATGGCAGGGGTGGAATGAGATGTGCTTTAAAGTCCCTTCCCACCCAGACCATTCTGTGTTTCTCTGTGGTCCACACAATCAATTTGGGAAGGAATCATTCCCACCATCACCTACTGCAAACTTTAATTCTAACATCCCACTCTTAATAAACAGCTCCAACACCAAATGCCTCCTTTGTGAGCAATTCTGAGAGTGGAATAGGGAGCTCAGACTTTCATTCAAATGACAACCAAAATGAAATAACAGCAAAAAGCCTTGCACCATCCTCTGCTGCCAGCAAATTGAAGTGGAAATGAATCTGCAGTACCATTAGGCCAGGGCAGGTAATGGAGCAGGACAAAAGAAGAGTGGAATCTGAACTACCTGTAAGAGCCAGAGCCTCACAATTAGCCAGGGCTCCATTGCCATCTTGTGCCTGGATCCAGCAGTGCAAGGCACTGATTTCACCTCTCAGCTTCAGCTGAGCTCTGGGCACAGAATCTCCTCTACAAAACCCAAGGCCCCACTGCAGACCCCAAAAACAATCCTGTGCACAAAGGGAGAGCAAACCTTCCCCAAAGGGCCCACATGGACTTTCCAGACCCAAACTCAGGAACTCACCGTGCTGGAACTGAGTCTCCACCTTGAGGTACTGCCGGAGCAGATCCATCACCACGGCCTTCATGTGGCCCCGAATGCCACTGCGGTACCTGCAGGGGCACCAAGGCAGCCCTGAGCGAGCTGAAGGCACAGCCAGCCCCTGCCAGGGCTGCTGGGGGGCTCCTGCTCTGCAGGACAGCCTGGCAGGGCTCACCTCTGCACCAGCTGCACGATGCTCTGCGTGTTCATGAAGAAAACCTCGCGCTCCGACTTGCGGTTCAGCGTGGCCGCGTGGCTGTCCAGGATGTTGGCAATCTGAGAGGGAAAGGAACATGGGGAAAAAGCACAGGGAAAACCCTCAGTGGGCTGGACAACCAGCAGAGACACAGCAGAGCCCCAGCAGACTCCAGCAAAGGAAGATCAAGATGTGCCAGTGATACAAGAATCAATGCAGTGCATTATACCATGGAGAAATCCTACCCGGCCTCCCTTGGCAAATCATCCTATCCTCCCTCAAAATCATCCTATTTTGAGGTTCTACTGGCACTACAAACTGCACATGTACCATGCAAAAAGGAAATAAATGCCCACAGGGCCACTGATAAGATTCAAGTGCTCCCAGCAGTGTGCCTGGTTGAAGCCACGCTGAGCAGGGAGCATGGACCCTGCAGCACAGGTCAAGAGACAACCTTGAAGTGACACAGGTAAGGAACTTCCACCATCAGCACCCCCTGTTCAAACACAGCTTCCAGGTCCAGTTAACCTCCAGGTCATGTAAAGGAACTTCCTCTCTCTGTCTGCCCCACCACAAAGCAGTTTTCCCCCTCCAGGAAGGGGGGCTGCTCACCTGCTGGCTGGGGAACTGGCAGAGCACCGAGGTGATGTTGCTGGCATACTGGGCCATCTCCTTCTTGATGGACTTCTCCACATTGGGTGGGATCCTCCCAGAAACACTGGTCATGATGTCCTGGAGCTCCAGCAGGGGCAAAGATGGATCCCTCAGGGTCTTCATCAACCGTTCAACCCAGCCCTTCACCTGGAGACAGACAAGCAGTGAAGGCAAGGAAGGAGAAAGAACAACAAGAAGAGGAAAAAGGAGGGGGGTGATGTCCAACATCCCATCCCTTGTGGCAGGAAAATTGCCCAGCCCTTCACTGAGCTGCAAGAAGGCTGCTTTGGCTCTGAAGAGAGGCCCTCAGTACCTTGCTGCTGAAGAAGGGCTCTGGCAGGCAGTAGCCATTCATCACGTTGACCAGGTTGTCCAGCACGTAGTGGAAGATGCGATGGAGCTTCTCACCCCGCAGGGCTGTGCTCTGGATCTGGGGCAGGGTGCCTGTGTGCAGCTCAGCCTGCAATGGGGAACAGCCTCTCTGAGCCTCCTGTGGGCCACCAGCCCTGGGAACAGCCTCAATGAGCCTCCTGTGGGCCACCAGCCTCACTGAGACTCCTGTGGGCCACCAGCCCAGGGAACAGCCAGCCACCCTCAGCTGGAGCCAAGGGTTAACCTGAACCTGCAAGGATTCCCAGAGTGGGAAATGCACATCACCACAACAGCACTGAGGTAAGCACAGAGCAGGAATGGTAGATAAGTTTGGCCTGAAGCAGAGAGAGAGAGAAAAATCTCAGTGCCAGTCCTCATCTGAGACAAATTAACGGTGAAGTGACAGTTCCAGTGCACAAATGGGAAACTGGTTCACTGGAACATCCTGTACCACTCTCAACATTGCTCCCTCGTTAAAACCCCACAAAATCTGTCTCTTCTGCAAGTCCTCACCTGCTGAACCCTGCTGGGATCATCCAGCTGCAGCTTGGCAATCACACAGCCTGGGTCCAGGACTGCCCCTGGCCGTTTGACATAGTGGATGCAGCCTGATTCTCCTGCTGTTATGGTCATCACCATTTTCATCACCTGTAGCAAGGAAAGCAGGTTACACACTCAGCTCCATGTGCCCCAAAATGGCTCTAGTTTTGGGGGGCAGCAGGCAGTGCCCCACCACAGACAGACCTGCATTCAGGTGTGCCCAAAACTTACAAGATGTAGGGAACAAAACCCAGACACTGAAGTGAATGGGAGAACAAAATAATTGGCCACAAAATAGTGCAGCAGGAACTTCAGGAATGGCACTGCTCACACTGCCTGAACCAGCAGGGCACTCAGGAAGGTCCCACACTCAGCTCAATGAACAAAGCAGACAATTTTCTGCTGCATTCCAAAGGCTCCTCTCAAAGGCTGCAGCCACATCTTCACTTCAAGCAGAGGGAACCAGGATCACTTTCTAGAGCTCTCAGACAGCTCTTCCCAGACAGAAATGCTTCCTTAGATCAAGAGCTGCTGCCTCTGGAGCAGAGGGGTTGGGTATGGGGGAGCCAGCTTGGTTTTACCCTTGCTCTGCTCCACACCACAGGGATTCACAGGGATTGTGTGGGTGGTGCCTTCTTAGCCATGACCTGTTGCAGTGCAAAAGCACTTACATAAAAGAGCTGCATCTCTGTCTTGATATTTTTCTCCTACACATTGTCCCCAGCTGGTTTAATTGCCCCTCTGTCATCACACACCTTCCCCTCCCTCAAATCTGTTTTGAGCCACACACTCCTACACAGCCCCTTGTGCTTTCCTCATCGTGATGCAGAAACTGCTCCTCCTCCTCCTCCTCAGTAAGAGTTAAGTAACTTCCTAGGGAGAAGGGAGGAGTGACACTCGGTAACTTCTGGGATCAGCCTGATAAATGATCAGCTAACCAGGATAAAGCTTGTTACCTCATCCTGGCATACAACTCTGTGTCAGTAGTACAAGGAGAAGGCCTTCTTCACCTCAGCTGGGAATGGATCCCACCTTCCCCTGGAACCTCAGGAAGGTGATAATCTCAGGATTTTTGGGAAATGTTGCTCATCACTTGGTGTACAGTCATTAACACTCAAATTTCTGCTGTTAAATTCCTTCCCCACCCCATCACTCTCACTGATGATTCCTGCTGTACTTCAGATTAAAATTTGCAAACCAAACACTGTGAATGATCCCTCATGCTCAAATCCCAGTCCCAAAGCATCCAACACCCCTCCCCTGAGCTTTGTCAAAACCAGTTCTCTGGGAGTTTTACCTCAATTTCTGCAAAGCACTGGCCTGCAAACACGTGTCCCCCATCCTCCACCACATACTGGATCAGCTTCCCAGCGGAGGGGGAGCGCAGGATGGAGGGGTCGTTCTCCTTCTCAAACACACAGGTCTTGTTCCCAATGGTGATGCGGTACCTGGGGGGCAGCAGGACAGATCAGCACCACAGAATTCCCTGGGGAAGGACAGAATCCCCTGGGGAAGGTGTGGGAAAGGGAAAATCCAGTCTGTCTTTCCCTGTTCTACTTCGAAACAAAACTACGGGAAAACGCCTCAACCAATGGCAAGGTGGAGATTCCAACCCAAAAGTTACATAAATTCCCTGTCCTCCTGAGCAGATCTATTACTTTCCCCAGAAGATAACACAGCAGAGGGGGCAGAGTTCACATTCCAGACCCGGGGATGCCCTTCACTGCCCTTACTGCTCTGATCCTTGCAGGGAATTTTGAGGGGATGCACTGAAACAGCACAACTTGTCTTTATTTCTGAAGCAGCTGTGGAATTACAAGAATTTTAAAGATTTTCAGGTTCTGGTTTTTTGGTTTTTATCATCTCAACAGTCACAAGTAGAAGAATATGGACTCCACATGGTGCACAAACAGATCCTTCTTCTAACAGTAGCCAAGATCTGTTGTGTCTCAAAACTCACCCACAGCACCCCCAGTAAACTCCTCCTAGGAGAGAACTCCACACCCAGCTGACCTTTTGGGAAGCATCATGAAGTCACAAATACACCTCGTTTTGGCTGTGTAAATGCTAAAGATGGAGCTGCAGAGGTTGCTACCTGTCCACTTCCTCTTTCATGTAGGTGGTGTAGCTGCTGCCATCGTAGGAGAGCAGCAGCCCCCCGTCACTCAGGCGGTGCACGTCCACCTCCACGCAGGAGCTGTTCATGATCACCACGTAGCAATTGGGAGACTGCCTGGTCACCTGCCAAGCCACAGGAATGGGAATTACCCAGTGAATTGAGCACAGCATCGAGGGTCTTGCCTGCCACAACACAGAGTTTTCAGAGTGCTGCAACAGGGGGAGTTGATGAAGAGGAACGGAGGTGTTTGATGTCGTGTGAAAAAATTGGGGTCAGGAAGGCAAGGAAGCAAGCTGAGCAGAGGGATGGAGCAGCTCTGCTATGAGGAAAGGCTGAGAGAATTGGGATTGTTCAGCCTGGAGAAGAGAAATTCTGGGGAGGTTTAAATGTGGCCTTCCAGGGCCTGAAGGGAGCCCACAAGAAAAATGGGGAGAGGCTTTTAACAAGGGCCAACCCAAACCAGTCCGGGATTCTGTGACACAGCAGCCAAGAGATGCCAGGACTAGTGCTGTCCATGAATGATGATTTAATCCTCACAACCTTCTGCACTGAAGGTTGAGGTTTGATTGTGCAATCACAATTTGCTCACCCTCATCTCCTTACAAGGCACACTTGTGCACTTACACTGCATAATGGAGGAGATAACCTGGGGGGAAAATGAGAGATTGTCCCACAGTAACAAGTGCTCTGCCTGAGAAAGGGATCCTATCCCAGACTCTGCCCCAGAGCTGCTATTTGCAGCTGGGTAAATCCTTTGAAGAACACTTCAGCTGCTGCTCAATGCCTCTATTCCTCATCGAAGATAAATCCAAGGAGGTGCAGAATTCTCACTGCTGCAAAAACCAGCCTATGGTCTTGCCATTAAAAACTCCACCACCACAGATTTGCCCCAGGAAATTAAAGAGGATTGCACAGGCAACCTTAAGTCTAATATTTCCTAACTTTCTCATGTGTTTGGTTTTGCAACATGGGGCTTTTACATGCAGCAAAAAAAGCAAAACCAGGGGGAAAAATTGCTGCAAATTCTGTCACGTTGGTGTGTCAAAACATCAGCAGAGCAAACTTACACATTCAGAAAAATCAGCTGGAAGTTTTGGCCAACCAAAACAAAACTACTTCATAGTAGTTTTTGCCTGTAACAAAGCAAATTTCACCCTGCTCAGAGCAAGGGGCTGAAATGTTTACAGACATTGCAATGGGGCGATGCGAGGGGTGTTGCCCTGCTGATTTCTTCACCCACTAAAGCAGAGAAAATCAGCCCAGCTCAGACAGAGCTCCCTGCACAGATCTGTGCAAAGAGGAGGCCAGAGCAGCACAGGTGGCCATGTGCAGCCCAGGGCAGGGGTGGGTCCCACTCTGTACCTTCAGCACGTACTTCCGACCCTCGTAGATGAGCTCCACGTCCACCGTGTTCAGCAGGGTGTGAGCAGGGAGGACTTGGCCCCTGGAAAGGGAAGGACAAAACAAACCTGATCTTCCACAAGCCACCACAGGACTACCACGGGTCCAAAGAGCTTCAGAGATGCATGCAAGGCTTTAGGAAACACTAGCAGGGAGATGGGAGTAGGTTTTTATAGAGTCTGTTCTTAGGAGAGACATGAATCAGTTTGAGCAAGTTGAACAAAGTCCCTCCAGCCACACAGGGCAGCTTTGCCTTCCTCTCCATTTCCAATCACTCCTGGTGATTCCAGACTCCCTAATGCTGCCCTAGCAGCACACAGAGCAAGAACTCCGTGTTTCTGAGCCATTTCCTGGAGCCCCTGCTAGAAACCAGAGCAATCTGTGCAGCCAGCAGGGGATGTTTGGAGATGCAGATACCTGCCAGTTTTCTCAGCAGATAAAGAGCTCAGCAGATAACAGCCCCTGAGCATTGCTGGACTGCATTGAACAGAACCTGTACAGCAGCAGTAATTCCTGGAGAGCAGCTTGGCCTCTCACCTTTCCAGGGAGTGCAGGAAGTTGGAGACGCTGTTTCGGAAGCTCACGTCAGCCACGTGCAGGGCCCCACACACCACCCCCAGCATGGTGTCAGGCCTCTCAGCCTAGAAAAGGGACAGCCACAGTCACACCTCCCCCAGCCTCAGCCCAAGCTCAACACCCAGCTACAACAATCAGCAGTCTCAGCCCCGTTTTTGGTTCATGGCCAACAATCTTTAAAATCAAGTCGGTGTGGCAGCCATGTGAACTCTACACAGAAGTCATTACTTCTGTAACTCCTTAAAACTACTTTTTTTTCTGCCTAGATCAAATCTCAAGGTTCCAACAACATCTCCATAGTCATCTGTCCCAGATTCCAAACATAACATTGTCTCAATGCTTTTCTGGACAACTTGAAGACCAACTTTCCCCAACATGGACAACCAAGGATTCCGATACATGTAAGAAGCATTACTCTTGAAATGTTTATTCATAACTGAACTTATGAAATAAGTCATTGAAAATATTCATTCATTAAGTGGACAGTGACCATTCCTACACCCTTTAGCAGCAGCAGGCACCACCCCTGCCCCCTGCCAGGTGTGTCCCTGCCAGGGGAAGCAGCTCACCTGCACTTTCTCAGCGATGAGCCGGTCCAGCCAGCCCGTGTCGATGCGGTTCTGCTGGAAGCTCTCTGTCTCCAGCAGCTTGATCAAGTACTCCACAGTGGTCCTGAAGTCCCCCCGGATGGACAGCTCCTTCAGAGCCACCACCATGTTCCTGAAAGGGGAAAGAAGCTTTGTAATCCCATCCTAATGGCAGCAAGGCAGCTGCAGACAGAAAAGCGCCTGAAGGTCAGAGCAGAGGAGCGCAGGCACTGGATGGAGCAGGAACCTGGAGGGATGGTTGGGAATGGGAGAATGTTGATTTCCCTGCTGAAGGAGTGGTTGGGAATGGGAGAATGTTGATTTCCCTGCTGAAGGAGTGGTTGGGAATGGGAGAATGTTGATTTCCCTGCTGAAGGAATGGTTGGGAATGGGAGAATGTTGATTTCCCTGCTGAAGGAGTGGTTGGGAATGGGAGAATGTTGACTTCCCTGCTGCTGGTGTGAAGAGCAGCTCAGTGGGATCAGGAGTTCCCCCTGTTATCATCATCCAGGGCCCTACCATGTGTCAGGGGTGTACAACAGACAGACAGACAGATGTGGTGTCCACCCCACCCAGAGGGGAACTGGGAAAGGCTCTGGATGAGAAACGTGGATGACAGGTCAGACAGGTCTGCCTCAAGACCAGGTGATTTAAAATCCCACACCACAGAGGACACTCCATGGTCAGTCAGGTTAGCAATGTTTTCCCTGTTAGAAGCCTTCACCTGGATGCTTTAAAGAGATATTTTCACCCTGTGGCAGCTGTGTCACAGCCCAACAGCGAGTGTACAAGGCAGGGATGAAACAGAAAGGAAGAAAAAGAAAGAAAATTAAGCAAAAAGTGTAGAAATGTAGGCGTAACATAGTGGAATTGCAAAGCAAGACAGGATGAGAAGCCTGGCCACAAAATGGAAAACAAGATAAAGACAGGGAAATTGCTCTTGAAGCTCCCAGAAGGAAGGAGCCTTGTTTTCCCTGGATGAAAGAGGACCAAGCCAAGCAATTCCCAAGGCCTCCCACATCACTTACGAGATGGCTTCCTCACGGTTCTCCCCCCAGGAGAAGCAGTGACCAAACTGGGAATCAGCAAACTCGTGGAGCCCTCCTGCAGCAGCCACGCTGAAATAGCCCCAGACGTTCTTATTGCTGCGGAAATTCAGCTCCTGAACTGTGCCAGAGCTGGGCTTAAACCCCTGCAAAGACACACAGACACACAGACATTGCTCTGTGCCCTACAGAAAAGGTGAATAACCCAGAATGAGGGCTCTGAGAACAGTTCTTTGTGCTGTAACGTGGTGTAACAAGTGCAGGCTGTGTCTAACACAGTCTAAGTGAGGTAAGGGAAGAATCTCTTAAATTTGCTGCCAAAATGTTGAGCAGCAGCAGCAGGGAGAGGCCCTGGGCAGGTCAGTGTGATGGTGGTCATAGGGATCTTAGCATGAGGGAAGAGAAGGAGATCTGACTCTATGTTACAGAAGGCCTGATTTATTATTTTATGATATATGTTACATTAAAACTATACTAAAAGAATAGAAGAAAAGGTTTCATCTCAGAAGGATAGCTAAGCTAAGAATAGAAAGGAATGAAAGAATGATAACAAAGGCTCTGTCTGGGACTCTCTGCCTGAGCCAGCTGTGCTGTGATTGCCCATTAATTACAAACATCCAAGATGGGCTAATCAAGATCCACCTGCTGCATTGCACAGCAGCAGATAACCATTGTTTACATTTTGTTCCTGAAGGCCTCTCAGCAGGAAACAATCCTGAGGGAAGGATTTCACATGAGAAGCTGTGTGGGACAGGCCAGGTGAGCAGCAGGCCCAGAGGGGCAGCCTCACCTCGTCAGGGTTCTCGCTGGTGATGCGGGCAGCGATGACGTGCCCACGGGGGCTGGGCACGTGGGCTGAGTTCTCAAAGTCAATGGTTGTGTCCCCCCAGGGAGAAACTCCATACATCACCCTGATGTCCTTGATCCTGTGCAGGGGGATCCCCATGGCAATCTGAGGAGGAAAACAGAAATAAATAAATGAACCCCACCAGAGAGTTTGTCTCCTCACAGAGCCACGCATTCACACTTCCCAGGACAGCTCAGCTCACTGCAATATCCACCTTAAGCCCTCCAGCCAGCATTTTCCACTGACTGATTAAAAGGCTCCAGGGAAAGCTGGCAGTGCCAGGTCAGCTGAGGATGGGCATGCATCAGGCTGGTAAAAATATACTGAGGTCCCAGCGAGGCTGAAGGGCCCTAATTAGTTATAGGAAACTGTGGAATTTTGCAATTATAAACTGTGGGGAGAGTAACCTGCAGAACCAGCTGCTGGCTGCATCCTTATGGAGCAAAATCCCATTTTCCCTGTTCATTAGTTGGGGTTTAAAAAAGAAGTAGAAAATCACGCAGAGCCTTACTGAGGTGTGAGGGGACTGTGGCATCCACCCACTGCTGGAAAGCTGGGGGGACACACAGGGGACTGACAAGCCACAGCACACCAACAACTGCTCTCTACAGGATCTCTGAGGGATCCCCTGCTGCCTTTGGGGAGCATCAGACAACTGCTGACCTTGCTGAGAGGTGGGAAATTCCATGTGTGTGCTCACCTGGAGCTGTGCTGCTGGCAGGTTGACATCTGCCACCATCTCAGTGCAGGGATGCTCCACCTGCAGGCGAGGGTTCAGCTCCAGGAAGTAGAAGCTGCCATCCTGGCTGTACAGGTACTCCACAGTGCCTGCACTCACATAGCCCACCATCTTGGCCAGCTTCACTGCACACTGGGACACACAGAACAAGAACATTGCATTACCAGTCAAACAAAACAAGAATTGCATTGCCAGTCACACAAAACAAGAACTGCATTGCCAGTCACCCCTGCTAGCTCTAATCACCCACTTCAGATTTCTGCTGGAATTCTGGAACACCCCAACACTTGTAACAAGCCCAAGAGAAAAGCCAGTGGCACAGGAGTTTTGATTTCTGACTTATTTCATTTACAATTCACAGAAGGCAGAGTTTGAAGTAAATATTTGCAACACTCAACATTAGGCAATTCCTGCACCTCCTGAAACTTGCTTTTAATATGGTAACACATTTAAAATAAACTTCCCTCCCCTTTTTGGGGGGGTATTTATCTTTGAAAGGAGTTGTAGGTGAGACTTAGTGTGGAAACGTGAGTGGCTGCCCACACCAAGCAGGTGGAGATACACAACCTTCTACTGCTCCTTTAGATCACTCACCCATGCAAAACTTAACACATTTAAAACACACTTCCCTCCCCTTTTTGGAGGGGCATTTATCTTTGAAAGGAGCTGTAGGTGAGACTTAGTGTGGAAACGTGAGTGGCTGTCCACACCAAGCAGGTGGAGACACACAACCCTGCATCGCTCCTTTAAAACACTCACCAGTGCAAATGTAAAACAGAAATAGCAAGTCCTGGCAGGGCAGGGCAAGCTTCAGAGCCCCTCTCACCTGCTCCATGTGCTCAAACACTGCAGAGGTGGCAATGGAGGCTGGGGCCTCCTCGATGATCTTCTGGTGGCGCCGCTGCACGGAGCAGTCGCGGCCGAAGAGCGAGATGGCGTTGCCGTACTGGTCTGCCAGGATCTGCACCTCCAGGTGCCTGGACTGCTTGGCCAGCCTCATCACAAAGATGGGGGAGCCTGGCACCTCTGTTTGAACCTGCAGCAGGGGCAGAGAAAGGCAGAGCACCTCGTGTGAGAGGCACCCTCAGTGCTGAGGTCTCACAGAAACCCAGCCTGAACACTGAGAGTGAGGCAGCCCAGGGGGAATGGGAGCATCACCTGTCTGAACAGGTTGGGGAAGTCATCTGCATTGTTCACTTTCCTGATCCCTTTTCCTCCTCCTCCTTCAGAGGCCTTGATCATGACAGGGTAGCCAACCTCCTCAGCAGCCTGGCAAGAGGGGCAGAACAACCAGGATAAGGACAAAAAGGCAGCAGGGTAAGGACAAAAAGGCAGCAGAATCCAGTGAAAAGATCATTATTTCCTTATTTCCCTTCTGATTCACATCCATATCTGACTACTTAGCAACCAATGGCATAGAAACCAAATATCCCATTGGCAAGAGTGCCTGTAGCTGGAAAAATCAGCAGGGATTTTGTGATTACAGAGAACTCTGACCTCTGCAAGTGGCCACAAAATCTTTTGTCAGTGCTTCAATGCCATGAAATCTATGAATTCACAGAAAAGCTTTTATATAGTACAGAAAATAATTTAAAAATCTGGGTAACATGAAAACCCCCAGAGCCACCCTGGGAGCCTCCAGAGCCACCTTGGAGCCCCCAGACCCAACTGCAGAGTCCCCAGAGCCACCCTGGAGCCCCCAGCCCCAACTGCAGAGCCCCCAGACCCACCCTAAGGCCATCATCAGCGTCCCTGACGTAGCCCTTCTCGTAGAGCTCCTGGGGAACGCTCAGGATGCGCTTCTGGAGGTCGTTCTCCTGCCAGTCCACTCGCAGCCCTGGAGCACAAAGTGACTTAAAACCACAGCACAAACTGACAAAGCCAGACTGGAGTCTGTATTTCCAGCTGAAGTCTGATAAAGCCCCTCTAAATGAACCCATTCATCTCCTCTGTCTATCCAATAACTCGCAGGGGTCAAGTCCCAGCCCCTGGGGCAGAGGAAGCCCCTGAGTTTAACTGTGTAGCCATGGTTAAAATGTGCACAACCTACACAAATCACACCTTTAAACACAAGAAATGTCCTCACCCCCTGAGCTCCCTGTGCTGCCAGGCTGTGAGGAGCCACTGCAGGACACAAGTGACAGTCACAGCTGCCTGAGCAAGGGCTGGGAGCCCTCAGAGAGGTGCAGAGTGCAGACAGACATCCCTGATCTCTGGGGAGCAAGCATTTCTATCCAATCCATCATATCCTCCTCCATTCATCTGTGAGAAGCAGGCTGCTATGGACAGTGCTTTGGAGCTGCAGAGGAATTCCCTGGCAGCAGAGCAAGGGCTCCAAAGCTACACAGGACCATGGGGGGCTTTGGGCTGGAAGGGACTTCAAAGACCACCTTGTTCCAGGGCAGGGACAGCTTCCATCAGACCAGGGGTGTGCAAGCCCTGGGTGCAGCAGGTGAGCCTGTGAGCATCAGCTGCACTCCAGGGAAGAATCTCTTCCATGTTTGGTCACTTCTCCTCCCTGCCCTCCTCTGCAGGCTGCCAGCTTCTCCCACCACCCCAGGCTCATCTCACCCCCAGTGTCACTGGTGTGCTGGGCAAACAGCAAAATGGGAAACCCTGAACAGATGGAACATCTCCAGGTACACACTGGTGAGCACAGAGCTTCTGAAAAATTGGACATGCTGGAGGGAAAGAAGATCAGGATGCTCTGGATAAACACAGGACAATTTCCCTCTTACCACTGCCACTCCAGGGAAGGGTTGGGATGCCAGCAGTCTGAGCCACGATGGAAGAAGCAATTTTATCTCCTAAGGCCCACATGGCTTGGCTGGGAGGACCTGCAGAGAGCAAAGACCATGCATGAGAGAGACACAGGGGGTTCAGACATTAGGGCAGGTCCAGAAATCTGAATTAGGTAAATAAAACTCCACTCCTCCCATAAAACTGAGCCCTCTCTAAAATAAGAACAGGGACAATCTGGTTTATCAGGAATCTTTTCTGATTTTTTATCTCAACATCAAAGGATGTTTTAGAAAACTTTCCCCTTCTTCCACACAAGGACTGCTGTAAAGAACATTTCATCCATCTTGCACTGCAGACCATTCCTCAGGGCTCTCTCTTGGACTCAGGGTTTCTATCCCCCTAAACCTCCCCACCTCCACACAAAGCCTAGACACCAGAAGAGCAGTCCATCTCCTCACCCATGAATGCAATCCCGTTTTTGTGGAGAAGTTCTGGCAGTTTGGGGTTCTCTGATGCATGGCCCCAGCCAGCCCACACAGCCTGCAGGACAAAAACAAACAATTTGCTCTTTGTTTGAATGCAGCCAGCAAGTGAGCAGAAACAGACACATGCAAACACTCCAAGTCTTTCCTTTCCTCATGGAAAACAGCCTCAGAACAGCCTCAGAGCTGCAGGGTGTGCTGAATTTAAAGGATGGCTTGCACCTTGCAGGCAAGTGCAAGCAGGCTGAGGAGGAGCTGAGGAAGAGCTGAGGAAGAGCTGGGTGAGGAAGAGCTGAGGA
The DNA here is from genome assembly GCA_009764595.1 of Geothlypis trichas. Classification (NCBI taxonomy): domain Eukaryota; kingdom Metazoa; phylum Chordata; class Aves; order Passeriformes; family Parulidae; genus Geothlypis; species Geothlypis trichas. The sequence goes on from CM019921.1 coordinate 10,201,679, forward strand.
GGATCTGGGTGAGGAAGAGCTCAGGAGGAGCTGGGTGAGGAAGAGCTGAGGAGGAGCTGGATCAGGAGGAGCTGAGGAGGAGCTGGGTGAGGAAGAGCTGAGGAGGAGCTGGGTGAGGAAGAGCTGAGGAGGAACTGGGTGAGGAAGAGCTGAGGAGGAGCTGGATAAGGAAGAGCTGAGGAGGAGCTGGGTGAGGAAGAGCTGAGCAGGAGCTGGGTGAGGAAGAGCTGAGGAGGAGCTGGGTGAGGAAGAGGTGAGGAGGATCTGGGTGAGGAAGAGTTGAGGAGGATCTGGGTGAGGAAGAGCTGAGGAGAAGCTGAGGAGGATCTGGGTGAGGAAGAGGTAAGGAGGAGCTGGGTGAGGAAGAGCTGAGGAGGAGCTGGGTGAGGAAGATCTGGGTGCAGGGAAGTGCAGGGCTGCAGTGAACCTCCCTCTCCTGCAGACACTCCTACTGGGACAGCCAGCGCCCTGTCCCATGGGCTGGTGCCCATCTGGTTTGCAATTCCAGTTTCTCTGTCCTGCCTTGCTGCCCAGCACAGCTCCTTCCTGAAGGACAGGAGACAGCTCAGTGTCTGTGGCACTCCTCACCTGCACTGGGATCCTCTTGGCAATGTCCAGGATGAGCTCCACGTTTGCATAGTTGTTGTTGTTGGGTCCTCCTGGCACGGGCACGTAGTGATCTGCCATTTTAATGTACTCTGCAAACACAGGGGATCCATTCAGGCTGTGAATCTAACAGCACTCCAAAATCCTGCTTTTTTACAGCAGGACTCACACTAAAATCCTGCTTTACTCACTCTAAAACCCTGCTTTTTTAGAGCAAAACTCACTCTAAAACCCTGCTTTTTTTAGAGCAGGACTCGCTCTAAAATCCTGCTTTACTCACTCTAAAATCCTGCTTTTTTAGAGCAGGACTCACTCTAAAATCCTGGTTTTTTGGAACAGGACTCGCTCTAAAATCCTGCTTTACTCACTCTAAAACCCTGCTTTTTTAGAGCAGGACTCGCTCTAAAATCCTGCTTTTTTAGAGCAGGACTCACTCTAAAATCCTGCTTTACTCACTCTAAAATTCTGCTTTTTTAGAGCAGGACTCACTCTAAAATCCTGGTTTTTTGGAACAGGACTCGCTCTAAAATCCTGCTTTACTCACTCTAAAACCCTGCTTTTTTAGAGCAAAGCTCACTCTAAAACCCTGCTTTTTTTAGATCAGGACTCACTCTAAAATCCTGCTTTTTAGAGCAGAACTCACTCCAAAATCCTGCTTTACTCACTCTAAAATCCTGCTTTTTTACAGCAGGACTTGCTCTAAAATCCTGCTTTTTTAGAGCAGGACTCACTCTAAAATTCTGCTTTTTTAAGAGCAGAACTCACTCCAAAATCCTGCTTTACTCACTCTAAAATCCTGCTTTTTTACAGCAGGACTTGCTCTAAAATCCTGCTTTTTTAGAGCAGGACTCGTTTCAAAATCCTGCTTTTTTTAGAGCAGGACTCGCTCTAAAATCCTGCTTTACTCACTCTAAAATCCTGCTTTTTTACAGCAGGACTCACTCCAAAATCCTGCTCAGATCACCCCACGCTGGCAGACCAGGGTTCATTCCTGCCCTGCATGCCCAGGGCAGTGCCAGGACAAGGCTGTGCCCCTGCCCAGCTCACCTGCATTGGCTTTCAGGTCCTCAGGGGTGACCATGACCACGAACCTGATGGCCCTCTCGTTCCTGAACATCTCGTAGGACCAGCGCCGGATGGACCTCATGCACTTCACTGCTGCAATGCCATTGTTGGCTATCAGCACCTGGGGGCATCAGAAGCTGGCATCAAACAGAGTCTAAATAGCACAGAACAACCAACAATCATTAAAGAAGGTTTTTTCCCCCAGATTCTCTGCCCAGTTTGGGGCTGTGCAGTTTTTTAAGCAGCATCCAGCTCATGGCCCATCTGTCAGTTCAGACAGCAGCTCCTGTTTCACCATAAAATTTTAATGTGGTATGCCTCAGTTGGATTAAAGAGCAGAAAGACTCAAATCAAATTATTAAGCATTTTAAATACATTTCTTTATGTTTTTCCAGTCTACTTTTGTTTTTTCTGTCTATAAATCCTTCTGTACCAGCAGAAGTGCTCTGCCTCACTCACATCTTTTTTCTTATTACTCTAAGCTAAAATAATCAGATATTTGTTTATCACCTAGAAAAAGGAAACACAGTGATTCCAGGCAGAAGCACAACTTCCAAGCTCAGAAACATCACCTGCAATGTACAGCCTCAGAGAGACAAGGCAGAGCTGCAGAGAGGAGCTGGAATATGCTGAAACAGGTCGGGGAGTTACCTTCTCAATAACTTTATTGCCCCCAAAACGAGTAACAAACTCTGCTGGAGAAGCCACGGTGAAATCTCGCTGCACATCCACCTTCTTCCTGTCCCGGCCCTGCTTGACAAGGTGCAAACCAGACATGCTGGGCCTGGGGAGAGGGACAGACAGAAACAACCTGTCAGGACAGCTGGACACCAGCAAAACAAAGTGTGTGAACAATGGGAAGGTTCTCTTTGGCCACACTCCCCAGTCAGACAAGCAGAATCTCTCCCTGCCTCCAGACAATGCTCAGTTTTACAGGGATAACTCCTTTAAAACTACTTTTCAGTCATTTCCAAAAGTTTCAGGTTATCTGGAAAAATCCCAGCTATGCCAAAATATAAATAGGCAAAATTACTTTTTGTGTGTTGCTGTCCAACACAGAACAATGCTGCACCAGCTTGCTTTCAAGCCATCCAGAAAAGCTGGAAACAACAGTGATTTCTGGTTTTGGCAAAACAAGCTGCAAAGATCAGGCTCTGTAAGGAAATCCTCTTGGAAAGCACAGCAAATTTATCTCCAGGTGCAAATGAGAGACTCAGACTGGCAATGGAAATCATGTTCCAGGAGTTCTCCTCTAAACCAGCCTTTAATATCTTCCTCAAAAGCTCTGGGAGCCAGAGGACAAATTAATCACATTACTCCTACTCCAAACACAGAAAGCCAATTCTGTGCCTGCCAAGCCCAGCCCCGTGCCCTGCCACAGCTCCTGTGTGTGGGAATGGCACAGCCACTTCCCCTCCTTCTGCTCCAGCTTCCACAGCAACACCACAGGCACAGATCCCCTCTGGCTCTGCTCTGCCAGGCTCTACAAAGCTCAGCCTGTGAGAGGAAATTCCAGGGCAGAGCACAGAGCTGCTCCTCACACCGAGCGTCTGTCCTGGTGCAGCACAACTGGGAACCAGGGAATTCATGGGACACTTCTCATGAAGCTTCACCTCTGCTCAGTCCACAGTTCTCTTGTTTTTATTGGGCTTTCCCCAAGAGTTTCCCTCCCCAGGAGCACAGGGAAGCCCTTCCCTAGGAGCACAGACCCTCCTGGAGGAATGGGGATTGGGATGGAGGAGCTCAGCTCAGAATGAGGAATTCAGAGTCCTCAGGAATGAGGATCTCAGCTCAGAATGAGGAATTTAGAATTTTCAGGAATGAGGATTGGGAAGGAGGATCTCAGCTCAGAATGAGGAATTTGGAATTCTCAGGAATGAGGATTGGGAATGAGGATCTCAGCTCAGAATGAGGAACTCAGAATCTTCAGGAATGAGAATTGGGAAGGAGGATCTCAGCTCAGAATGAAGAATTCAGAATCCTCGGGAATGAGGATTGGGAAGCTCAGTTCAGAATGAGGAATTCAGAATCCTCAAGAATGAGGATCTCAGCTCAGAATGAGGAATTCAGAATCCTCGGGAATGGGGATTGGGAAGGAGGATCTCAGCTTACAATGAGAATACAGAATCCTCAGGAATGAGGATTGGGAAGGAGGATCTCAGCTCAGAATGAGGAATTCAGAATCCTCAAGAATGAGAATCTCAGCTCAGAATGAGGAATTCAGAATCCTCAGGAAGGAGAATCTCAGCTCAGAATGAGGAATTCAGAACCTTCAGGAATGGGGATTGGGAAGGAGGATCTCAGCCCCAGCAGCACCAAGGGTGGTGCTGGTCACTGCAGATCTGTGCCCAGGACTCTCTGGATGGAACCTCTGCCCTACTCAGCTGCTCCATTGAGTAATTCCCCAAGGAATGGCATGGGATGCAGGAGAGCTGCTGGGGGAGGGCACAAAGGGAAAAGCAGCACCAGCAGAAGCCAAGGCACAGGTTTCCTTCTGCCACCACAGCCACCAAGGCCAGGGAGCCCCAGAGCTGCTCCTGGGCTGGGCTGGAGCATCCCTGCTGGAAGGAGCTGCTGCTCCAGGGGCCTGGTCACAGCCTGACAGGAAATTCCCTCTGACATTCCCTCAGAAAGCCCCCATGGCCATGAAGGTTTCTCCTCATGGAGCACAGACCCTCCTCAGCACCTCACCAGGGACACCCCAGAGCAAGGCTGTCCCCACCAGTGACACCCTGGGACCTGTGCTAGGTCACAACAACTCCATCCCCTCGAGTATCTCATCTCAGAGAGGAGCTGAGAGCCAGAGAAAGGCACAGAACAAGCTCTGTGTGCACAGATTCATTCCCTTGTACTTTCCCTTCCACCCAGCTGCACTTCCAGACGTTGTCACCAAACTCAGAGCTGTCCCCAAAAGTTCTCACACTCTGTGAACTCAGCCTGGGGACACAAGGACAGGGGCCAACAGGCAGGAAAGAGAGCAAAGGTGTAGTTAAGGTTGAATTTCTACTAAATGGATGCATTTAGGGGGTCAGAGTCTTCCTGGCAAGGAAGGAGCACAGTCCAAGGAGCCAGAGAGGTTTATGCATTACAGGTTTATTGAGAGCAGTCTCAAAAAAACAGATAAAAATCCCAAGGTGAGGATTTGTGAACATGTTTAAATATGAACTGTCCCACCAAGAAATTACTACACACAAAGATACTGCTCCAGGCAAAATGTCAACAGAGCCTGAGGTTCATAATTCAGGATGCAACAAACATTTGGACATAAGCAACTACAGTTTGATTTGTGAGCATGCCAAGAACACCAAGTTTATTTATCAATAATCACAGGCTGCACACTGTAATCAAAACAGAAGAGTTGGGGTTTTTTTACAGGATAAGATGAGGTAGAAGCTGGACAGGAAGGAAGAAAGCACAGAGCTCAAAACAGAATAAATGCTGAGTTAGTGACTGTCACCCCTATTAATCACCTGCTCACAACTGCCACGTTTTGTGATGAGGAATTTTCAAAATGTTTTTCTCCCCTTAATTTGTATATATGTAACATATCTCTGTGTTTGTATATATACCTCTGTATGTGTATAGATAATACAAGTATATTTATAAAATATACCTCTATATGTGTCTAGCTAATGTAAGTCTATTTTTGTGTGCCAAAGCCTCTATATTTATATGTAATTCACCTCCATAGTTGTAAATATCTGAAGTTTACCTTTATATTTCTGTATGTGAAATATACCAGTGTACAGTGCACAGCCTTGTGCATTTCACTCCCAGCACTGAAATCCAGAGGCTCCTGTGAGGAGATCTCTGAGAAAGTCCCTGTGTAATTTAGCCCCAGACAATGCTGAAATCAATTTCAATATGAACGAGGACACAGGGGGTAGAAGTTGTGCAGAGCCTCCAACTCGAGCAGCCCTGATCCCCCAGCTGAGCTGCACCCTGGCACCTCTGTCACAGGCTGCATGCACAGAGAGCCCAGAGGATAAAATCAACACCAGGAGCTGAGAGAGCATCCCCAGCACAGAGCCATGGGGATGTTCCAGAGTTCCAAAGGATAAAATGAACACCAGGAGCTGAGAGAGCATCCCAGCACAGAGCCCAGGGGATGTTCCACAGGATAAAATGAACACCAGGAGCTGAGAGCATCCCAGCAAAGAGCCCTGCCAGAGTTCCAGAGGATAAAATGAACACCAGGAGCTCAGAGAGCATCTCCAGCACAGAGCCCAGGGGATGCTCCAGAGGATAAAATGAACACCAGGAGCTGAGAGCATCCCAGCACAGAGCCCTGCCAGAGTTCCACAGGATAAAATGAACACCAGGAGCTCAGAGAGCATCCCCAGCCCAGGGGCTATGCCAGAGTTGGAGGATAAAATGAACACCAGCAGCTCAGAGAGCATCCCCAGCACAGAGCCCTGCCAGAGTTCCACAGGATAAAATGAACACCAGCAGCTCAGAGAGCATCCCCAGCCCAGGGGTTCTGCCGGAGTTCCAGAGGATAAAATGAACACCAGGAGCTCAGAGAGCAGCTCCAGCTCAGATCCCAGGGGATGTTCCACAGGATAAAATGAACACCAGGAGCTCAGACAGCACCTCCAGCAGATCCCAGGGGATGTTCCACAGGATAAAATGAACATCAGGAGCTCAGAGAGCACCTCCAGCAGATCCCAGGGGATGTTCCACAGGATAAAATGAACACCAGGAGCTCAGAGAGCACCTCCAGCAGATCCCAGGCAGGGGGAGGCAGGCAGAGCAGTGATCCTTACCTCTGCAGCATGTGGTACCTCATCTCCTGACTCTGCTCTGCAGAATCCTCCATGCTGAGCGAGTGAGCGAGGAATCAGCGAGCTCGGGCTGCCCGCAGCTCCTCCCTGCAGCTCTGCAGCTCACGGAGACGCTGCCAGGAGCCTCAGGCGGCTCCTCCTGCGAGCAGCGCCCGTGCCGAGCGCACCAAACGCCATCACCTTTGTCCCGGCTGCCCCGGCCGCGCCACCCGCGCGGTGACAGCGCCACAGCGGCGGTGACGCAGCAGCGGGACCGGCCTCCCTCCTTCCCTCCGTCACCGAGCAGCTGATCGGGGCAGGGACAGCCCGGCCGCCCTTACGTAACGAGCGATGAGTAACGGAATGAGCGGCAATGGCAGCGAGCACCGGCGGAGCCACCGGGAGGAAGGGAGCACCCACGGGAGGGATGGATGGAGCACCCAGGGGGATGCAGCAGACACGGGAGGGATGGAGCACCCACGGGAGGGACGGAGCAGCACCCACAGGGATGGAGCACCCACGGGAGGGGATGCAGTAGCACCCACGGGAGGGATGGAGCAGCACCCACAGGGAGAGGATGCAGCAGCACCTAAGGGAGGGGATGAAGCAGCACCCACGGGAGGGATGGAGTAGCACCCACAGAGAGGGAGGGAGCAGCACCCAGGGGGATGCAGCACCCACGGGAGGGAGGATGCAGCACCCACGGAAGGGAGGGATGGAGCACCCAGGGGGATGCAGCACCCACGGGAAGGAGGATGCAGTAGCCACGGGAGGAAGGGATGCAGCAGCACCCAGGAGAGGGATGAAGCACCCATGAGAGGGATGCAGCAGCACCCACGGGGATCCTGCCCAGGTGAGCACATCCCCAGCTGCTGCAGGCTCTGTGACCCCACGGGTTCAGTGCATCTGTAGGATTGCAACAGCCTGGTTGTAACAGCCCTAGGCATTGCTTTAGCCCTAGAAATCTCCAAAAGAGCCCAAACACTTATCCTCACAAAACAAACCCCTCTCTCACACTTCTCCACATCTCTAGGATACTTTAACCCCTTAATCCACCACCTAAGCATAACAAACCTCCTCAACGGAGAACAAAACACTGCCTCTGACCTAACTGACCTTTCCTGACCCAAAACACTATCCCCAAAAGGACCAGCCAACCTGCAGCCACAGCAACCAGAGTGGGGTTGTCAGGAGGGGTGGGGAGTGACAGGGACAGCCCTGCAGGGAATGCCACAGGCAGCTTGTGCAGGCACACACACACAGTGTGACACAGCTCCTGCAGGTAAAGCCCTGGCTTGGACCTACAGGTCAAAATAAATCAAACTTGACTCAGCTCTGACAGGAATTGAGCCTCAGGATTTCAGGAATTAAATAAAGGATACAGCACAGAATAGAGCCAGCCCTCTCTGCACTGCCTGGCAGACAACTTCCTTTCCATGCTAACACAGAATGCCAGCATCAGTCCAGGCAGGTCTTTGGCCTGAAGCTGGAATTTTTACAGAGCCCAAATGGGTACAAGCTGCCAGGATTCTTCCCAAATAACCGAGTGCCAACAGCTTGGCAGCAGTTCCTTTCCTAGCCACACACCTGGCTGCTCACCTGCCATGCCAGGTGCATTTGGAACAGGACACACAGCCCAGATCACAGGACACACATTCCCAGGACACACAGCCCAAATCACTGAGCTTCCCTGCAAGTCCAAAAGCAACACCCTGACACTCAAAACATCAACACTGAATCCACATCAATCCAAATAAACAGCCAAGTTAAAATCAAATTAATATCCATACTCCAGTTCCTAGAAAGTACCAAAAGAGCTTTACTTCTCCATCCTCATGAAGTATAAAACTCCACACGTTCCCAGAGCAGCAGACAGCCCAAAGGTCTCCAGGTCAAGCCCTGGCACCAAGATAAAAGTGAACAACAACAACAGCAGCAGCAGAGAGCTGTGCAGCAGAGTGAGAGGAACTGGAGTCCCTGGCAGGGAGCCCTGCTGTGCCCTTTGGCAGAGCTCAGGTGTTGGACAGATCTGATCTGCACCAGAATGGACCCTTTTACACCAGGTGGGCAGGAGGAGTGTCTCACATTAAACTCACCACAGTGAGATGGGTTATCTCAGCCAGGAGGATCAGATAAGTGGGCACGTGGCTGTCACACTGGGGTGGCCCAGCCAGGGAATCTCTGCACAGTCTCCCAACAAATGACTGAATTTAGACAGGACATTTCTGTTAATTGAGGCTAAAGGGAGTACAACAACACCAGAATAAGAACACAGCTTCAGAGAGGCAGGCAGAACTACAGAGTGTGTTTGTTCAGGGAGCACAGCAGCTTCCAGGGAAGGAAGGAGCTGCAATTCCCACGTGCAATTCCCACCTTATCAGCACAACCAGGCACAGCCACGAGGCCAAACCACCTCCTTCTGTTTCATCAGAGAGAGCAGGAAGTCAGCTTTGCACTGCAGGTGGATGAAGTTCATGGCCTTAAGCTGAAGGGGGGCAGGTTCAGGTTGGAAATATCAGCAGAAATTCAGCAGAAATTCCTCCCTGTGAGGCTGGGGAGGGTTTGGCACAGGGTGCCCAGAGAAGCTGGGGCTGCCCCATCCCTGGAAGCATCCCTGGCCAGGCTGGGACAGAGGAAGTGTTCCCTCCTCAGAAATGAGCCCACACAGAAGCTCCAGCAGCACCTGGCAGCACAGAGCCAGAGGGGGAATCCTTACTGAGGGTCAGATGAGAAGAAGGGGAAGCATGAGCAGAAAGTTTCCCCGTGCACCTGTGATGTGCAAGCTAAACCAGGCAGGGAGACTCCTTTGGCTGAGGTGCTCAGCAGCACAAATCCAATTGTGTTTGTGCACACAAAGATGCAGACAGTATTTATGTGGATATTGATCCTGGCCCTGCAGACAGCCTGGAACAGCAAGGATCTCTCCATGAGCAGAGCAGAAATCCAAATGCCCTCTGAGCAGCCCCTCAGACCCCTCAGCACATTTGTGCCTCCCTGCCCACAGCTGGCCCAAACCACAGCAGCACCAACAGCATCAATGCTGCTCAGTGCAGCCTCCAGCCACAACCTGCTGGGCTGCAAAGGAATTCTTTCCATTCAGAAGAGGCTCAAAAGGATCTTTCATTGCACTCAGGGCTCTGTGCAGCCACTCTAAGCAGGCACCTTGTCCCACTGCCAGGCTGGGCACACTCAGCCACTGCTGCCTAGGCTAAAACTGAGGCATTTGGCCAAATTTCCTTTAGCAGATGATTAGTTCTGCTTAAGCATCCCCATAATTTATTGAGACACTGAGGAGTCCATCCAGTGTTAGGAGCAGTGAGCTAAAACTCTGTGGGCTTCATGTGAGGGAACAGCTGAACTCCATCCAAAAATTTGCCTTTCAGCTGATACAAGTGGGTTGTCAGGTGACTCTGTGCACCCATGTCACTGCTTATGAAACCAGAGCCCTGATGGACAAATACCACAAGACATCCAGGTTTTGTTCTATTTTAAACAAGAATTTGATACAAGATACCGTCTCGGAAAGCAGGAATTAAATTTAGCAATAATCAACAACAATTTATTAAACAAGACAGATGGGCCCAAAGTACTTTCCAAGTGGCATTTATGGAGGAGTTTACTTAATTTGCCACTAAAACTTCAGAAAGGAGCACAGCAACTCTGTAACAGGTCACTTCAAGGAAAACTGTGTCCCAGCAGGACTGCTTGGAAATGCTGATGGAAACTTCTGAGCTCAGAGACAACACAGGCAGGAAAAAGGAAAAAAAAAATTGGCAAGCTTGGTTTTATTATTGAAAGGTGCAAAACACAACAGAAACCCCCTGAACACTCACTCTGGGGGGTTACTGTCCCCACACACCAGTTTTTGGGTGCTGGTGACCCACACAGCAATTTACAGCTCATTTTTAACCCTCAGAGCAGCCAGCTGGCACACCTGAAGGTCTCCATGGATCCCCAGGGCAGGAGAGCCCAGCGTGCACAACCTGTCCCAGCAGGAGTGACTTCAGCAACAGCATAAACACTGCACAGATCAATAAGGTCACACAAACCTGCCCTCACAGACCCTCTGGCAGCTGAGTAAATCCTGCTTTTTAATTGTAATTGCTCCCTGAGGACTGCTCTGCAGCAAAGCCCCTCACCCCAAACAGAGCCATCTCTATTTTAACCCTGTGGGAAAATCACCAGCAAATGGAAAGGGTTTTGGCAACCTCTTCCAAAAGTTATGCTCCCTTGGGCCTGCACCTTGTGTCCAAGTGTACAGAACTGCCTGTGAAATTTCCTTTATCACCTGACAAAGCGTGGTGCCTTTGTGAGCACCAAAAGGAAGCTGGAAGCCAGAGCACCTCTGTCCCATTAACTGACACAAAGTGACTCCAGGCAAGCTGTTGAACTTGTCTTTGCTGTTGTCTTTGTCTCAGTTTCTCCATCTGCAAACATGATTTAGAAATCTCCTGATGAAAGGGACAACCATCCTGGAAAGTATTTCAGCTCACCTGAGTTTATCTTAGAAAAACAGCCCATAATGCTGTAACTTTTTTATTTGGATTGGCATTTCTCTCCAATTTAACTCAAAAGTCAAGTGTTCCCCAAAGGGACTGCCAAAGTAAGCAGGTTACAACAGAGGTGCCCAAGGTTGCACACCTATTGCACTCTGGGGGCAGACACTGTCCTGAAAGTTTCTTCCTCTGATAGTTCCATTTACACATTTGTGGTTAGGTGCTCATCCCATTTCTTCTGTTCCTAAGCTGTATATAGTCACAGTTTCCTGCTCAAAATCACCTTTTGTGCTGCCAGGTCATTGCACCTGGCAGGCTGTGGAAAGGCAACCCTGTGTAAATTTGCTTTAAGGTTTTGCATCAGTTGTGCAAGTGCCAGCTGGCTGGACATGCCCAGCTGTGTCAGGTACAGAGAAATGTCCCCCTGCCCCATCCTGGGGTCTGGGACTGTGTGATCCCAGAGCTTCTCTCTGAAACTGGGATGGGAAACACCAAAAAAAGGAGAGATTGTAATCTTTTCACTTTTCCTTAGCCTGCACAAGCAAAGAAACCAGTAAAACACAAAACAAGGATTGCCTGGTTGGTTTATATAATATTATAAAAAATTATATAAAATATAATATTTTATGTTTACATATATAGTTGTGCAAATATCTAGCACTGGTCAGGAAGGCTTGTTGGAATCAAAACTCCTTCAAAAACAGCACAGCAAAGGCAGTGAGGGCTCCAGTAAAACTGGAGTGGGATCCACACTGTCCTGGGTGGATCCTGGATTTCCTGGAATGGGAAGGGACAGGCAGACAGAGCCTGAACCTCCTGGAACATGGCAAATAAATGAAGGATCCATGGGGGAGTGAAGTTAGGCTGCAGGACTCCAGGCTTCACTACAACCTGCACCAGTAGTTTCATTACTTCATCTGTAGAGAAACCAATAGTCTTCCCTATTCTAACAAAAAAATTCCAGCATGGAGCCACTGATCCTACCCACTGCCAATTCTGTGGCTGCACTGAAAGCAGCAAATCCATGCAAAGACAAAACAGGTAAATATTCTTGCTCTCAACAAACGGGGCCCAGAAAAACCACACACAAGTGAAAACTTGAAACGTCTCAGTGAAGACAACTCCATTTTCTGAAAGCCACGACAAGACAGGCAGGGTGCTTAAGGAATCTAGGCACAAATATTTCACTAAAACCAAAGGAAAACCAAAGGGTTTGATACAGACAAACACACAAGAGGTCATTTAGAAACAGAATGCCAGAGCAACGCTCGGAGCCAAACACAGGTAAAAAGCTGAACTTTGGATTATCTTTGGACCGGGTAGAAAAGATTGGGGAACTTTTACTAACTATTTTATTTAATAGAGAACTTTGATTTAACCATGTATCTATACCTCATGTATAGATGGCTTAACTACTTTATTTAATGGAGAACTTTGATTTAACTCTGTATCCATACCTCATGTGAGAACTTTGATTTAACTCTGTGTCCATACCTCATGTGGGTTAACTATTTTATTTAATTGAGGCTTTTGATTTAACTCTGTGTCAATACCTCACGTGGCTTAACTACTTTATTTAATGGAGAACTTGGATTTAACTTTGTATCCATACCTCATATGAGAACTTTGATTTAACTCTGTTTCCATACCTCACGTGGGTTAACTATTTTATGTAATGGAGAATTTTGATTTAACTCTGTCTATACCTCATGTGGCTTAACTATCTTATTTAATGGAGAACTTGGATTTAACTCTGTGTCCATACCTCACCCGGGTTAACTATTTTATGTAATGGAGAATTTTGATTTAACTCTGTATCCATACTTTATGTGGCTAAATTATTTTATTTAGTGGAGAACTTGGATTTAACTCTATCCATACCTCATGTGGGTTAACTATTTTATTTAATGGAGAATTTTCATTTAACTCTGTGTCTATACCTCCTGTGGCTTAACTATCTCATTTAATGGAGAATTTGGATTTAACTCTGTGTCCATACCTCATGTGGGCTAACTATTTTATTTCATGGAGAATTTTGATTTAACTCTGTGTCTATACCTCACATGGCTTAACTATTTTATTTAATGGAGACCTTCGATTTAACTCTGTGTCTATACCTCATGTGGGTTAACTATTTTATTTAATGGAGAACTTGGATTTAACTCTATCCATATCTCATGTGGGTTAACTATCTTATTTAATGGAGAATTTGGATTTAACTCTGTGTCCATACCTCATGTGGGTTAACTATTTCATTTAATGGAGAATTTTCATTTAACTCTATCCATACCTCATGTGGGTTAACTATTTTATTTAATGAAGAATTTTCATTTAACTCTATCCACACCTCATGTGGGTTGACTATTTTATTTAATGGAGAACTTTGATTTAACTCTATCCATACCTCATGTGGGCTGTTTTATTTAACAGAGACCTTTGATTTAACTCTGTGTCCATACCTCATGTGGGTTAACTATTTTATTTAATGGAGAATTTTCATTTAACTCTATCCATACCTCATGTGGGTTAACTATTTTATTTAATGGAGACCTCTGATTTAACTCAATTCACACCTCATGTGGGTTAACTATTTTATTTAACAGAGAATTTTCATTTAACTCTATCCATACCTCATGTGGGTTAACTATTTTATTTAATGAAGAATTTTCATTTAACTCTATCCACACCTCATGTGGGTTGACTATTTTATTTAATGGAGAACTTTGATTTAACTCTATCCATACCTCATGCGGGCTGTTTTATTTAACAGAGACCTTTGATTTAACTCTATGTCCATACCTCATGTGGGTTAACTATTTTGTTTAATGGAGAACTTGGATTTAACTCAATCCACACCTCATGTGGGTTAACTATTTTATTTAACGGAGAATTTTCATTTAACTGTGCCCATACCTCATGTGGCTGGCCGGGCCATCCTGAGCGTTGGGGAGCCCCAGGTCCGAGAGGGAGTCGGAGCAGACGGAGGCAGGGGACAGGGACCTCTCCTTCTCCTCCAGCAGGTCCAGTTTCACCAGGGAGCTGGTCTCATCCTCCGAGTTGTCCTCGGACACGGAGCCGATGATGAAGCGCGAGTGAGCGTTGGCATCCACAGCTTTGCTGGCCTCAGAGGACTCCTCCATGGCTCCCCCAAACTGGGCTCTCAGCACTGCAGAATAAAGGACAAAACCAAACCCGAGGTGAACAGCCACCCCTGGAGGGCAAAGCAAGGGGCACTGATGGGAAATGAAACGTTGAAAGGGCAGAGCTGGACCCTGAGTGCGGGATCAAAACCAGCTCTGCTCCAAGCACTGATCTCCCTGCTCGCACAAGGACTCTGAGATTCACAAGCTGCAGAACCTCCCACCTCACACAAAGCTGCAGGAGTCAGTCAGAGGGGAAAAAAAGAAAAAAACCCCACCAAAATAACCCCACACACCAGACCCAAAACCTATAGACAAAGGCACGGGATTCCGAGTATCTAAATTTACAGGATCAGACAATCTCTGACTGGTTTGGGTTGGAAGGGACCTTAAATCTCATCTCATTCCCTACACTTCCACTAGTCCAGGCTGCTCCTGGCCTTGCACACTCCCAGGGATGGGTCTGTTCCAGTATTCCAGCAGGGAATCAAAGCGTTTTCTTAAAAGTCAAAAGAATAATTTCAACTGAGAAAGGAAAACAAAGGAACACCCCACAGCACAAAGGTGGGATGGGGAATAAGCATTTGATCCCCCTGCTCTGCCTGACTTTGCTGCACAGCTCCAGCCAGCCACAAACACACCACTAGGAACTGAGGAGGGCACTCACCTCTGGATATCCGTGCAACCTGCGCACTGAGCCACTTCCAAAACGAACTGGGAAAGAAAAGAATTGGGAAGCAAACATTAGGGTTATAGTGAACATATCCCATGTGTGTTTTCCTGTTTACACCATCAAAACCATCCCAACAAACCCCACAGGCACCAGACTAACCCAGGAGCTAAACCTGCAGTGCCCCAGTGCAGCCCTGGCACCTCCTGCTGGTCCATCCTTCTGGAATGTTCTGAGACCTGCCAGGAGCAGTGGGGTGTGCCAGCACTATCTACTGGTACCAAACCTTTCCTGTCACCTTCTGGCTGGCTCCAGCTGAATCCCAGGGAGGGAAAGGCTCATCAGCCCTGCTAATTACAGCCCCGTTAGCCAAGGATGCAGCCCCAAAACCTGGCCCGTGGTGTCACAGCAATGGTGGTGTCACAGTATTGGGACATGATGGGACCTTAACGAGGGCCCAGAGGGGTATTTCTAGCCAGAGCAATCCCTAAACACCCCACTGCTGCTCTCCATGAGGGACTGAGAGCTGAGAACTCATCCAACTGGCTCATGCACTCCTGCCATGAAGGTGCTTGGCTGAATTATTCAGATCAAATCCCGTGTTGACATCACTCCTCCCACAAACCCCACTTGCCCTGTGGCCACGGGCACTTCATTTGGCAGAGGCATCATTAACCATTTCATAACTGAAAAGGCACAAATATCTGTCTGACATGGACATTAAAATCATTAAAAAATGTATTTTTTGAGGGTAGAGATGAGAAGAAGGGGTAAGCATGACCAGAAAGTTTCCCTGTGATGTGCAAGCTAAACCAGGCAGGGAGACTCCTTTAGCTGAGGTGCTCAGACAGCACAATCCAATTCTGTTTGTGCACACAAAGATGCACACAGTATTTATGTGGATATTTATCCTGGCACCAGATCTTTTCTGAAGTTCTTCATCCAGACACATTTACTGTTGGCACAATCACCAGCACCCAAGAGGTTGGGATGCAGCCAAACTGACTTCAGCCCCACTTCATTGAAGAAAACCTTTTCTAATTTCAATAACTAATACATTCATGAGCAAGTTTCAAGGATTTGGGGTTTTCAGAAGCAGAGGGACAGGAAGGGAGGTGTTTCACTCAAATATTACACGAGAAACCATCCAACCAAGGCCACACTCACCCAAGTTCACTCCAGCACCTTGTCTGTCCAACTCAGCTCCCAAAAACCAGCTGCTCTCCATGAAACCCACTCAGGCCCATTTCCCAAGGCACCTCCAAGCCCTGGGAGCCAGTCCCACAGGCAGCAGTTCCGCTGGGGTTGTGCAATCAGGGCTGCAGTGATAAGCTTGGTTGTTCTCAGCACACCGAGAGGCCTCGTTCATATTTAAATTAATTTCAGCATTGTCTGGGGCTAAATTACACAGGGACTTTCTCAGGGATCTCCTCACAGGAGCCTCTGATTTCAGTGCTGGGAGTGAAATGCACAAGGCTGTGCACTGGTATATTTCACATACAGAAATAGAAAGGTAAACTTCAGATATTTACAACTATGGAGGTGAATTACATATAAATATAGAGGTGTGTAACACACACAAAAATACATTACATTAGCTAGACAATATAGAGGTATATTTTATAAATATACTTGTACTATCTATACACATATAGAGATATATTTATAAATATACTTGTACTATCTATACACATATAGAGGTATATTTATAAATATACTTGTACTATCTATACAAATACAGAGGTATATATACAAACACAGAGGTGTGTTACATATATACAAATAAAAGGGTATTCTATATATATAAATAAAGGGGTATTCTACATATATAAATAAAGGGGTATTCTATATATATAAATAAAGGGGTATATTTATGCCCTTCTGCACATTGCATTGCCTCTCTGAAATGCAACTGCCACACTTCCATTTTCACACAAGCACCTGGAATTCAGCTGAGCACCAGGACAAACCTGTGTGCCACAAACCCATGCACATGGAGTGTTTGTCTCAATAATGCTGAACTAAACCCTACAGCCCAAAATCATCCAGATCCTCAGCTGTGCACAGCCCCTACAGCCCCTTCCAGCAGGTAACTCCTGAGAGACTGAGAGGGAGCTGCAGTTTGGGGAAGGATGAACACTGAGAGCTCAGGGAACAGCTCTGAGCCTGCCCAGCTGCAGGAACATTCAGGCACAGCTGGATCCACACAGACCCAGCCTTGCTGAGCTCCCTGCTCCACTCCCTGCAGGTGTCCAGGCATCTAACACCCAAATAAATCCGTGCTGCCAGCAGGGAAAACTCTGCAACCCAAACCCAGAAAGTGCCCGAGGCAAATCCAGCCCCACTTCACTCCTCCACAGCTCTGCTGCTACCATTACTCACATCTTTGGCTTGACCCTGAAATGCACTGGTAAGAATAAAATAAAATATAAAAAATTATAAAATATACCCAGACATGAAACTTGGGCAATGACAGATGGAAATTAAAGTTTCCTGTTTTTCTCTAAGCATCTCATTCTGAAGACAAATCCACAGCTGAAGAGAACATCAGTATTTCAGTGGGCTCTTTCAAAGAATCACAGTAACACTTCTATCATAGTGATGTGGCATATGAAAAGCAAATTAATAAAACTAGCTGTGTTCAAATGCCTCCTGATTAGAGCTGTGGCATTGCTGATCAACGTGAATCACTTTAAAGTGACGAAATGGATTTGTGCTCTCACCTGGAGAAACACAGAAAACAACTGAGCAAAAAAAAAGGTAAAAGTAAATGAAAACAGTAAAAATCAGCAGAGTGCTCACCTGTACCAGGGCTGGGGGGTGAGTTCCAGCTCGGGAGAGAAGGGAGCTCCCTGCAGCAAAGGGTCCCAGCTCTGAACACCCCGGGGCTCCCTGGCCACGCTGTTTTAACGCCCCCACGGCAGCCCCACCTGAGCCTGCCCCACCTGAGCCTGCCTCCCGGTTAATCATTGGGCATTGCCTCATCCCAAACACAGCCCAACAGCCCCAGAGCCGTGCTCCAAGGGCTCCTCACACCTCCCCGGGCAGACAAAGAGCCAAAGGTGATGGAGGGTGCCCAGAGGAGGGACAGGGCATGGGGAAGGGTCCGGAGGGGCCTCAGGAGCAGAGCTGAGGGTTTGAACAGCTGGAGCAGACTGGGGGGACACTCACCAGGGGCTGCAGCTCCAAATTCTGCTCCCTGTGACCCGAAGGAACAGCTGGAGCTGTGCCAGGGCAGGGCTAGGCTGGGTATTAGGAGAAAAACAACTACCTAGAACTTTCCACCTGTGGATGTAGAATGACAGAACTGTGGAACATCCTGAGCTGGGAGGGACCCACAGGACCATCCAGGCCAGCTCAGACACCCCAAAATCCCACCCTGGGCATCCCTGGAGCTCTGGCAGCCTCGGGGGCATGCCCTGGGGAGCCTGGGCAGTGCCAGCACCCTCCAGGGAAGAGCTGTTTCCCATTATCCAGCCCCAACCTCCAGAGACCAAAAGAAGAGCCTGTATTTACAGCTATCCCAGTTTGCTAAAACACTCGAGACTGTCTGAATCCCACTGTCTTGGAGAGATTTTGGCATCACTCAAACACTTTGCTGAACATTTCCTGCCTGCTAAACTGGAACAGGCTCCACTCACGCTTCAGATACTTTCAAACACAGGGCTTCTTCTCATTCTAAACTTCTTCAAGAATATTTGGGAGAATGGAAGGGCAAGAACAACAATTTGGTTTGGCAATCTGCTTTTAAAACTTGACTGGTTTGAGCATCTCAGGGCTGCTCTCAGCCCCTCGGCGGGACCGGACCCAGACTGTTCCCAGGATCCCGAAACTGCCCCGGGACAGCGGCAGGATGAGCCGGAGGAGGGATGCCCGGGCCCGGGCCCGGCCCGCTCGGTGCCGGACTCTCCGCCGCCCACGTGCTGCTCCTTTCAGGCTGCGGGGAACCGGCGAGGCCACGCGAGCGACAGCACCGGCTCAGGGCCGGCCCGGCCGGAGCGTGTGGCACCGGGAGGGACCGGAGGGACCGGGCGGCGGCTGCTGCGGCGGGCAGGGGCGGCTCCTGCCCGGGAGACCCCCGCCCGTCCCGGCTCGGCTCAGCCCGGCCCGCCACGCCGCCATCTCCCGCCGGCACAGCTCGGCATGGCACGGCATGGCCCGGCCGCCTCCCGCCGGCGCGGCGCCCGGCCAGGTCCCGCCCGCCCGGCACGGCATGGCCCGGCCATCTCCCACGGCACGGCGCGGCCCCGCCCAGCCCCGCGCGCCGCCGCCCGCCGGTGCCGCGAGCCCCCCGCGCTCCCCCCGCGCTCCCGGCCGCCCCCCCCCGGCGCGGCCCGCCCCTCACCTCACGGTGCCGGTGCAGCGGAGGCGCCGCGGGCCCCCGGCCTGGCGCTCCCCGCCACGGCCCCGCCCCGGGCCCGCCCCGCGCCCGCCGGGCCCCGCCCCCGCGCCGCCCCCCGGTGGTGTGATCGGGGTTACCTCGGGTCAGGCCCCGCGCGCCCCGCCCGCGCGCGCCCCGCCCCGCCACGCTCCCATTGGCCGCCGCCCGGGCCGCGGCGGGGGGCGTGACCAATGGGGAGGTGCCGCGGGGGCGGAGCCTGTGGGGCGATGCCGTGGCCTGAGAGACGGGCGGGGCCGCGCCTGGGCTCGAACCCGCGACCCCCGGGACCCCCGGGACCCCCGCGACCCCCGGGGCAACCGGGACAGCCAGGACAGCCGGGGCAGCGGGAGCATCGCTCCCGGGAGAGAAGGCCGAAAGGGCTGGGCCTGCTTGGCCTCGACACGAGGTGACCCAAGGGACCTCGCCAGTGCCCATCGGTGTCCATGGTGGGGCCCAAGCTGGAGCAGGTTCCTCTCGGTGGCGCCGGCACCAGCACAAGGGAACACGGGCAGGGACTGATGCACACAAAGCTCCACCTGAACGCGAGGAAGAGCTTTCCTGTGCAGGTGATGGTGTGCGGGAACAGAGACCGGGCAGGGTGTGGAGTGTCCTGACTGCAGCATGGTCTGGAGCAGCCCTGTGCCCTGTGCTCTGCCGTGACCATCCTGCAGCAGGGACAGGACCAGGTGCCCCCCGTGACCGTGAGTGGGAGCAGCAGTCCCCGGGCTGTCCCTGCGCACGAGGGGCCCGGCGTGGCTCGGGGACACTGCCCTGTCCCCGCCTTGGCACAGGCAGGGGGGACAGGGCTGATAACAGGTGCTGAGGACACGGCCAAGCAGGGCCAGGCACTGCCAGCGCCTCTCCTGCCTGGCTCTGACCTTCAGCTGCTTGTTCTGCCGACAGACAATGGTTTAAAGAACTTCTCCTCTTCCTTCTTTTCACATTTTGTGTTTTATTTGAAGTCTGTGCTGTTACAGGGTTGCTGAAATTCAAATGGAATGAGTAACACGAGTTTACATGCTAACGCTGCTGGATCTGGTGAGCTGTGCAGGCTGATCCTGCTGGAGGTGCCAAGGCACCCCAAGGATCTGCACAGAAGTGGGATCTACTGTCCCCAAATACAGGTAATTTCCACCAAGGAAGTGATCAGCAAGTGTGAGAGTACAGGAAACTGCACATCATGGGATGGGTGCCCACTGCAGGCAAGAAATAACCAGAAAATCCAATTTAGGGCTTTGGAGTTAATAAAATTATTGAGGGAACAGACCATATTCTCACATCCATTGGAGTAAATCTGGAAAATTTGGGCATGGACACTTTTATTTATATTTCTGTAGACATAAATGCATAGCTATAGATGTGTCCTTCACACGAAGAATCCTCCTCTGAGTATTTCATGGAGGAGCTGAAGAGAAGGGTTTGGTGTTGGTTAATCCTCTCCAGAGCTAAATCCCAAGTGCTGCAGGAGTGAGGGGGAGTGCTTGGCTTGCTGAGGGGCTGGTCCCAAATCACTGATAATAACTACATACAGAACTTACCAAACCAGAGATTACAACAGGCTCTGAGTTCATCCTGCCTGCTGCTCCCAGAGCTCCAGGCCTGCTAAAACCTGCACCTGGTTTCTGGGAGCACATCCAGCCAGCTCCAAACGCTGGCCAAACACTGCTGGGGAGGGATTGCTTCACTCTCTGAAATCCTGCAGCAACTCCTCCAGTCAAGGGCACACAGAGGCATGAACACGTGGAAAAGAGAGAGTTAAAGAC
The DNA here is from genome assembly GCA_009764595.1 of Geothlypis trichas. Lineage (NCBI taxonomy): Eukaryota > Metazoa > Chordata > Aves > Passeriformes > Parulidae > Geothlypis > Geothlypis trichas. The sequence goes on from CM019921.1 coordinate 10,222,563, forward strand.
ATTAACCTTAAAAACCCAGCGTGGATTTGGATTTGGAAGGAAATAAAATTAAAAATTTGTTATTTTTTGGGCTGTGAAGGTGGTGGAGGGTCTGGAGGGGAAGGCATGTGAGGAGAGGCTGAGGGCACTGGAATGATCAGCTGGGGGACAGTGAGGTTGATCCTTGTGGGGCCCCTCCAACTCAGGAGATCCCATGAAATCATAAACTGGTGACAGTGGTGGAGTCCCCATGCTGGATGTGGTCTTTTCCACATAACAATCCAGGTCTTTTCCAACATAACAATCCTGGGATTCAAGTCTGGGCAGGAATAATCCGTGTTTTAATTGTTTCACAGGGTTCAGACACACTTTGCAATGGGTTTCTTTTCAATGTTTGAATCATAATGACGTTCTTCTTTGGAGGAGGGGTGGTAAATGCACCTGACACCCTTTCCCTGTCCTGCTCCAAAACTGGTGACAGTTTTTTACTCTCATTCCATGACTTCCAAGCACGTGCACTGCGAACTCATGCCACTCTGCTCTCTCAAAAAAAGGAAGTTTAGCCCGAGTTAACAAACTCCAAAACACACGGGGGAAATGTTTTTACCTCTGGTGACGCCAAGTGCTGGTTCCACCCCTCCTGACCAGGCTCTGGTGACACCCCCAGTGCAAACACAGCCCAGATCAGCCCGGGTGAGGGGTCGGTGACACTGCCAGCCTGGCACCACGCGTGTCCTGGAGCCAAGGAACAGAGAGAAAGGTCAGATCACCTTTTAAAGCCAAGCACCAGCCCTCGAGGCTCCATCGGCTCGTTTTAAACACAAACATCTTAATTTAAATAATGTCAATGCTTATGAGAAAGTGTTCTGGCTTCTCTGGAGCCTCGGCCAATTGAAATGTCGGCGGTGATTTGGGATTGAACAGAAATATTTCATCCGTCCATGCCGGAGGACACACACGTGTGCTTAGCGAGCACTCCAAAGCCCCAAGCTCTGCAGGAAAAGGTGATTTCCATCGCCACCGTGTGTCCGAGGCAGAAAACGCCACAGAAACTCCTCCCAACAGCGCCGAGAAATCCCACCGAGAGCAGGGAGAGGCCTGATAATGCTCCTCCGGATTTCTGTGTGTGGCCTCCGGGTTTGCTGGGCACAGCTGCCCCAAAACTGCTGTGGTTCACCTGGAGCTCAGCCTGCACTGGGCTGCAAAGGAGCAGAAATTATCAGCAAATAATTGCAAACAGCAAATGAAAGTGACCTCACTCACTAAAACCTCAGAGTAGCAGCACATCAGCACTGAAATCAGTCCAGAGTATCCACCTGGATCTTCCTGGGGTGCAGCTGGAGGCACAAAGAGGTTGGGAGTTGAGCTGAGACCATATTGAAAAACCTCTAAGACTCCACGGATTTTTAATGTTCCTTATGATTATTTTTTCATTCCCATGCCAAAGGCATAACAGGAAGGCCCTCAGCACTGAAATATCTGAAATTCACAGAAAGCTGCAGGCTTCAGGACGGCATTTTTACCTTGCAGATGCATCACCTTTCCTGGGAACAGCAGGAACCAGATGCCCACATGCTGATTCCTTCCCATAACCACCCAGTCCTAATTCCCAGATGCAGGAAAAACCTGTTAGCAGAAGCAATAAATATTTCATTGACATTCCACACTTTGCCTCTCCCAAATTCTAATTTTTCCCCATTATTTTTCACACACAGAAGGAAATAGTTGCCAGAATTTTTAGTCTTGTTGGTAAATAGTCCAGACAAGGAGCAGAGATGGACAGGGAGGAATGGTTCAGAGTGCCAGAGGGCAGGGTTAGATGGAATATTGGGAAGGAGCTCTGCCCTGTGAGGGTGGGCAGGCCCTGGCACAGGCTCCACATCCCTGGCAGTGTCCCAGGCCAGGCTGGATGGGTTTGGAGCACCTGGGGCAGTGGAAGGTGCCCGTGCCATGGCAGGGGTGGCACTGGGTGATCCTGAAGGTTCCTCCACCCAAACCACTCTGGGATTCTCTGCTCTAATCCCCCACAGGGCCAGTTCTGCCCATCCCTGCCTCACAAGGCCACCCACAGTGCCACGGGAGCCCTTTCCCATGAAAATCACCCCGCACCACCTCCAGAGCTGCCGGGATGGAGGCCGAACACCGTCAGGAGCCGGGGGCAGCTGCTCCGGTGACCGTGGGAGGAGCGCGGGGCTCTCCCGGGCGGTCAGAGGGGCCCAGGGCAGTTCGTCCCGGGACACGAGGCTGGCACGGCCTCTGTGTGCCCCGGCGTGACCCCGGTCCCTCCCTGGCCCCGGTGCCGCTGTCCCGGTGCCGCGGTCCCGGCGGGCCCGGCTCCCTCAGGCCCCGTGAGGGGCGGGGCGGGGCGGGGCCTGCGGCGCGCACCGGGTTCCGCCAGGGGGCGCGCGCCCCGCCCCAGCGCGTGCGCACGGCCGGGCACGCGCGCGGGCCCGACCCGCCGCCCCGAGCGAGGTGAGAGGCGGCACCGGCGGCCCCGGCTCCCCCCGCCGCCCGCGGCAGGCCGCACCGGGACCGGGCAGGGCCGAGCAGGGCCGGGGGACAGCGGGGAGAGCGCGGTTCGGGAGCGGAGGGCGCGGGGAGCGCGGCGGCGGGAGCGCGCGCGCTTCTCACGGAGCCTCGCGGGCTGCGGCGGGGCCGGAGGGGGCGGGGCCGCGGAGGGGGCGGGGCCGCGGAGGGGCGGGCCGCGGAGGGGGCGGGGCCGCGGAGGGGGCGGGGCCGCGGAGGGGGCGGGGGCCGCGGAGGGGGCGGGGCCGCGGAGGGGCGGGGCCGCGGAGGGGCGGGGCCGCGGAGGGGCGGGGCCGCGGAGGGGGCGGGGCCGCGGAGGGGGCGCCGCCTGGCGGTGATGGGGAGAGGGGGCAGGAGGGAATGGGGGTGTGGGAATATGGAATGGGGGTTTGGGGATATGGGAATATGGGAATGGTAATGGGGTTTGGGGATATGGGAATATGGGGACATGGGGATATAGGGATATGGGAATATGGGGATAGGGATATGGGAATATGGGAATATGGAGGTATGGGGATTGGTATGGGGACATGGGGATATGAGGATATGGCATGGGAATAGGAATATGGCGGTATGGGGACATGGGGATATGGGGATTGGAGATGGGAATGGGAACGGGGATATGGGGATATTGAAATGGAGATTGGGATGGGAATATGGGGAATGGGGATGGGGATATGGGAATAGGAATATGGGGACTGGGATATGGGAGTGGGGATATGGAGGAGTGGGGATTGGGATATGGGACAGTGGGGATATGGGAGGTGGGAGTCGGGATGTAGAGGATTGAGAACTGGGATAGGGGCAGTGGGGTATGGGAAGTGTTTCTGGGAGGCACAGAGCACTTCCTTGCACAGCAGCTGCTCATAACTCTGCTCACACATCCATTACCCTGAAACCCTCACTTTGGGGTTGCATCCCCATCACCCCACGTCTCCATGTTGGATTTCTCCCCACAGCCAGAGAGGGGGCTCTGATCCGTGTGGAATGGGGTCTGAAGGCTGCTGAAGCCCTTGTGCCTGCTGCTCAGGACATCCTGGGAGGATCTCACCACGAGGGCTGTGGGGAGGCAGAATTCCCTTTGGGATCCACAGTCTGGGACAGTCTCACACTGTGGGTGCTTGGGCCAGCCAGGTTCACCCCAGGGAGCACAGCCAGCACCAGGGCAGGGATGGAGCGCCTGGCCTCCTTCAGCAGTAAGTGCCACCACATAAATCTGCTCAGGAAAAACCCCATGGTACAGGGATTTCTTGGAGCAGTGGGATTTTGGAGTCACTATCCCTGAAAGTGCTCAGAAAATGTGTGAATGCAGCACTTTGGGGATGTGCTTTAGTGCTTGCACAAATGACTCTGTGTGAGTTTTGTCTGATTTTCCTCTACTTATAATTGAGCTGGTTCAAATCCATTTCCCTGGAAAAAATCAGAATCATGGAATCCCAGACTGGTTTGGGTTGGAAGAAACCTTAAAGGCCATCCAGTTACATGCTGTGCCATGGGCAGGGACACCTGCCACTGTCCCAGGCTGCTCCAAGCTCCATCCAGCCTGGCCTTAGGCACTGCCAGGGCTCCAGGGGCATCCACAGCTGTGCCAGGGCCTCCCCACCCTCTCAGGGAAGGATTTCTTCCCAATTCTCCAATCTAACCCTGCTCTGAGTTTGAAGCCATTATAACCTGACAGTGCCGTTAATTTTGTTGCGCAGTTGAGTTCGTTCAAAATCCGTGGAATCCTCCTGAGCTGGGATGAGCCATCAGCTGCAGGGGCTGGGCACAGGGGCACTGAGGGGCTGTGCCTGCTCGTGTGGCAGTGCTGGTGTCCAGGAGGATCCCTGTGCTTTCCCCAGGTGACCCTTTTGACAAGCCCCCGTGCCGGGGCTGCTCCTCGTACCTGACGGAGCCCTACGTGAAGTGTGCTGAGTGTGGGCCCCCTCCCTTCCTGCTGTGCCTGCAGGTGAGTGCCAGCAGCTCTCACTGCCCCCACATGAGCCACCAGGGCCACCACGGGCTGCCACTGCCATCCCTGCTCCCTCCAGGGACAGGGGAGTGACCCAGGGGGATGGAGGGTGGAGCACTGGGACATGGGCACAGAGTGGGAGTTGAAAAAGGGACCAGTGAAAATCTTATCAGGCACAATAACACAGTTCTGGTGTTTTGTTCTGCAGTGTTTCACCCGAGGATTTGAGTACAAGAAGCACCAAAGTGATCACACCTATGAGATAATGGTAAATATTCCTTCTGGATAGCACTGCCCAGTCTGGGCTCTCACAGCTCCCCAGGAGTGAGGGACCCTTGCTTACTCATGTTACACTGAAAGAAGATGCAATTCTCTGATTCAGAGGTTTTAAACTATTAAAAAAAAAGAAAAATATCCACCTGGAACAAAGTGGAGTAGTGGAGTCATTTCCAGCTGCATCTTTTTGTTGTTCTGGGTAGCACAATGCACTCACTGGACTGACAGTCCCTTAACCAGGCACATTGGTTTCTGTTTCTCTAGGCTGTGTTCTTCTTCCTACTCCAAATTAATAATTCTTAAAGTCTCCAGTAATTTTTCTGTGTTTCATGGTACAACATGGTGCAATTACAGCTGGGAGACACAACTTGTTCCAGGATTTGCTGTGGTTGATGCCCTGAGTAATCCAATAGTTATTCAATCAGGTTTTGTGGAAGTTTAAAGCTACCAGAATCATCTCTATCTGTGCTTCAGAACTTCTTTGCCCTTTCTGAGGTGGGCTGGAACACAGGATCACAGTTTGTTCTTTTTTCTTCTGCAGACATCTGACTTCCCTGTGCTGGACCCCAACTGGACAGCCCAGGAGGAGATGTCTCTCCTGGAAGCTGTGATGGACTGTGGATTTGGGAACTGGTGAGAGTTCTGTGCTTCAGCCAATTTCAATGATGAGCAATTTTTCCTTTCTTTTCCCTGGATCTCTCTGTGGAATTCATCAGTGCACATTGACTGGTCAATACCTTATTGTGGGTGAGACACTAAAGGAAGGCTGGGGTATCAGATCCTGTTTTCATGAGCTACCTGTCTCCTCCTTTATTAAAAATAGTTATTATTCAGAACCCCAGAATTCACAGAAGCTGAGCTGAGAGTTCTGAGGTGCACGTTGCTGTCAGAAGTAGGATTGATAACTGGTCACAGAGTTTGCCATTACATGGAGTCAGTAAAATGTGTAAAAAGCTCTCCAGTAACATCAGTAAAGTTCAAGCCTGTTAAAGATGTGGCACATTGCATCAGCCAGAGGGTTTCCCATATGAAATCAGTGAATTTCATTGTTGATGGGCACCCAAAAATGTTCCCTGGCACCAAGATGTGAGTGTTGGTGCTGAGAGTGTGAGTCCAGGCACCACCACAGGCCAGTTCTCTGCACACAACCAATCTCTTGTCCAAAATTACCTTTTCCTCCTGGAGAAATTTTTAAAAAAACAACATTTCTCTGTTGTTCACACAAAGCCTCCCCCTCTCCCCACTCCAGGCAGGACGTGGCCAACCAGATGTGCACCAAATCCAAGGAGGAGTGTGAGAAGCACTACATGAAACACTTCATCAACAACCCCCTGTTTGCCTCCACGCTGCTGAAGCTGAGGCAGGCAGAGGAGGCTCAGCACCACGAGACAGCCATTCCCTTCCACTGTGAGTACCCCACATCTGTGTGCCCTCATTCCCAGGGGATAACCTGGCCTGGGAGCTGCTCTGGGGCTGTCAGCAGCTGGGTTCAGCCATTCCCTTCCACTGTGAGTACCCCACATCTGTGTGCCCTCATTCCCAGGGGATAACCTGGCCTGGGAGCTGCTCTGGGGCTGTCAGCAGCTGGGTTCAGCCATTCCCTTCCACTGTGAGTACCCCACATCTGTGTGCCCTCATTCCCAGGGGATAACCTGGCCTGGGAGCTGCTCTGGGGCTGTCAGCAGCTGGGTTCAGCCATTCCCTTCCACTGTGAGTACCCCACATCTGTGTGCCCTCATTCCCAGGGGATAACCTGGCCTGGGAGCTGCTCTGGGGGTGTCAGCAGCTGGGTTCAGCCATTCCCTTCCACTGTGAGTGCCCCACATCTGTGTGCCCTCATTCCCAGGGGATAACCTGGGCAGGGAGCTGCTCTGGTGTGTCAGCAGCTGGGTTCAGCCATTCCCTTCCACTGTGAGTACCCCACATCTGTGTGCCCTCATTCCCAGGGGATAACCTGGGCTGGGGGCTGCTCTGGGGCTGTCAGCAGCTGGGTTCAGCCATTCCCTTCCACTGTGAGTACCCCACATCTGTGTGCCCTCATTCCCAGGGGATAACCTGGGCAGGGAGCTGCTCTGGGGCTGTCAGCAGCTGGGTTCAGCCATTCCCTTCCACTGTGAGTACCCAGACCCTGTGTGCCCTCATTCCCAGGGGATAACCTGGCCTGGGGGCTGCTCTGTGGGTGTCAGCAGCTGGGTTCCCTTCACACTGCATGGATCCCTGGGTGCCAGCTCCACGGGTCTGACACAAACATCAGGGTCTCACAAGCACAAGTTCCTCCACAGCCAGAAATCCTCCACAACACAGAAATCTCCCCAGCAGTTTTGGATGTTTTATCCCACCCCAAAGCTCCTTTATCTGATAGAAACATCAGTATCTCACAAGCAGAAGTTTCTCCACAGCCAAAGCACACAGAACTACCCCCAGCACAAGTTTTGGATGTTTTATCCCACCCCAAAGCCCCTTTATCTGACACAAACATCAGGGTCTCACAAGCAGAAGTTCTTCCACAGCCAGAAATCCTCCACAACACAGAAATGCCCCAGCAGAAGTTTTGGATGTTTTATCCCAGCCTAAAGCTCCTTTGTCTGACACAAGCATCAGTGTCTCACAACACAGAAATCCTCCACAACACAGGAATCCCCCCAGCAGAGGTTTTGGATGTTTTATCCCACCCCAAAGCTCCTTCAGGTGTGTCCCTCAGGTCAGATCCCACCCTGCCCAGCAAAGGGGGCTGAGCAGGGATTTCTGCCCTGCAGCATTCCCTCTGCTCCTGTGCACATTGCTGTGCACACGCCTTGTCCCAGGCCTGGCTGCTGATTTAATTTGTCAGAAAATCACTCCTTTCAGCTATGCTGATTTCACACCTCTCCCTTGAAAGCTGCCTGTTAAAAAAGTCTGCAGCAAGTTCACAAATTCTCAGTTTTCCTTGCATTTCACATCTTTAGCATTCCCCCAGTCTGGCAGCTGCTCATTCCAGAGCTCCCCAGCCCCCCTGGGCCAGGCTCTTGCTGCCTGTCTGGAGCTTTACATTTCCCAGTGAAGTGGTTGGAGCTAAACAGTAGGAACTGGGCAATTTTGGTTGTGTCCCTGGCTGTTATTGATATTTTTATGTGCCCTGGGCCAAGACAAACTCCCCGTGCCTCAGGCTGCTTTATCAGTGCCATGGGACACACAGAGCTCCTGCCTGAGTGCACGGTGAGCCCCAGGCTGTTGTTGTCTGTAAAACACCGAGCTCCTCAGCTGGGAAGGGCTGTAAAAACTGGGAGTTCTCTGCCTTTAATTGCAGCCCTGCCAATGGCCCCCAGAAGGAGGCAGATTTAACACTCCTGGTGCCATTAACTAAAGGAGCCTGCACGCTGAGCCCCAGGGGTCTGCCGAGGTTTACAGGGGGATGCTGAGCTCCAAAATGCAAAGTTTACGTTTTATTACCTGTTTATTGCCTTGAATTTGTGTTTGACTCTTGAGAATACTACAAAGATCTCAGATTGCTGCGTTTTTCTCTGGATGAACTCTGTCTTTTCTGACTATAACACCGAATAAAAGCCCAATCAGGGTATTTTTCTTCAACTAATTATTCCCACTTTTCCCGCAAAATAAACACCTAGTTACAGATCCTTAAAAGAAGATCTCAAGCCCCACTCAACAGCTGAAAACCTTTGTTTTTTGCAGCTGCTGATGATCCCCCACGGCCCACCTTTGACTCCTTGCTCTCCAGGGACATGGCTGGCTACATGCCAGCCAGAGCTGACTTTGTTGAGGTAAGAAACACTCTCCTCCTGTTATTTTAAATTTATTTTATCCTCCCATCATTTTAGATTTGCTGCTGGGTGCAGGCTCAGCCCTGTTGGCCCTGCCTGTCCTTGCTGTTGGTGTAGAAGCAGCAGAGGAGGCTCAGGGTGAGGGATGTCTGTCTGTCCTTGCTTTGGTGTGAGGAGCAGGGAGCTGCTCTCTGATCCTCCCTCCCAGGGTGAGATGTTGGTGATTAAAGCCCTGTGTTAATGAGGGTTAATGAGGCCTCTGGTGCCCGAGGTGGCGCTGGTGGCCTGCAGAGGCAGGGCAGGAGCAGAGGCTGCAGGACCTGCTGCTGCCACCAGATGTCCGGCTGTCCGTCTGTCCATCTGTCCGTCTGTCCGGCCAGGTGACCCTGCTGGGCACTGGGAATTGGCTGCTGGGCCGAAGGATCAGCTCCAGCACTGTCACCTGCCTGAGGGGAGCACACAGCCTGCTCCAGGCCCCAGCTGGGAGATCAGTCTGGGCATGGAGGAGGCCCCAGTTCCTGCTCCCGACCATGGAGGAGCGAGTTCAGCCCCACAGGGCCTTGGGTTTGGGTCTCTGAGCAGAGTCAGCACCCCAAAATCCCAGCCAGGGCTCTGAGGCACATGGGGGTGTCCTGAGCCAGGCCAGCAGTTGGATTTGGTGATGTTTGAGTCCCTTCCAGCTCAGGACATCCTGATGTCCATCCCATGAGCTGGCTAATTCCCAGTGTGCTGTCACAACATCCTGCTCAGCTGCAGCCATGGGGGAGCATTTACACACATTTCCCCCAGGCAAAGCTGCCCTGGGCTGTTTGTTTGGATGGAGCCTCGTGCCCCATGTCTGAGTGAACATCTCTGTGCCATCCTGTGCCCCATGTCTGGGTGAACATCTCTGTGCCATCCTGTGCCCCATGTCTGAGTGATCATCTCTGTCCCTGTCCTTTTCCCCATGTCTGGGTGAATATCTCTGTGCCATCCTGTGCCCCATGTCTGGGTGATCATCTCTGTCCCAGTGCTCCTGTGTCTGGGTGAACATCTCTGTCCCTGTCCTGTGCCCCATGTCTGGGTGATCATCTCTGTCCCATCCTGTGCCCCATGTCTGGGTGAACATCTCTGTCCCCACTCCTCCTGCATGCTCTGAAACCTGGAGCAATGTTCCAGTGCTCATTAGTGACCCTTTATTAATCACCTCTGCACAGGAGTTTGACAACTATGCTGAGTGGGATTTGAGAGATATTGATTTTGTAGAAGATGATTCAGACATTTTGCATGGTAAGTGCCATATTTTTGTACCCAGGCTGAAAACTCTTTCAGATGCCTGTGCAGCTTTTCATTTCCTTCTGCACACGCTTTAAAAGGGGAACATACACTTTTAATGTATGGGGTTCCATGTTTGGGTTTTTAATGCATTAAATCTATCAGGGTGGGTGTTAATGCAGGCAGCAGGGAGGTGTGCAGTGTATGTGAAACACATTAAAAGTGTTGGGCTCAAAGCTGTGATTTCTCATATGTTCAGCATGCCCTGAGTTAGAGTAGCATCAGCTGTGTGTGACAACTTCCTTTTCATTGTGAGGATGATTTGATGAGCCCAGTTCCTGCTCTGGGTTTCTGTGAGCATGCTGCCTTAATCACATGCAATAACAGGAATTACTGAAGTGACATTTTAATCCACAGAGAGGAGAAGATCCTGCTTCTCCCCACGTTTGTAAGTACACCCAGGGTTTAGGAGTCGTGTGTTTATGCCTCAGAATTCTGCCATCTGTGTCAGGCAGTTCTGAGCTAAAGCCTTTGCATCCCTTGGAGACAGACAAATCCCTGTTACGTACAGACAGGCTTGGCAAAGTTAAAAAAGCCAGTTTGGAGTTGAGCAGTGCACGCAGCAGCTTTAGGAATGCAAACTGCCCTGGCTCAGGGCAGCTCCTGGGTCCTGTGTCAGCCTCTCCCCTTTCAGCCTCTATTGAGGGGAAACTGGCTTGAGGCCATGGCAGGGACTCCTCCTGCCAGCTCTCTGCTGTTTCATCCCATGCTGGGTCCTGGTGAGCTGAAAAAGCAAAATAATCTCCTGCAGATCCACGTTCAGACAAGGGGGCTCTGCAGCACTGCCCCCCTGGCAGCCCCCATCCTGCAGGAGCTGGATCTGCCTGTGCTCCTGCACATCCTGCAGCAGGGACCTCCACAATCCAATTAGGAGTTCACAATTTAATTACCTGTTGTGTGAAAAAATACTTCCCCCCGTCTGTGCAATGTTTTCACCCGGTAATTTCATTGGGTGTTCTCTGCTCCATCCTTCAGTTGTCTGCAGTGTTTGGGGAGGGCTGGCAGGGGTTTGCAGGGTGCAGAGTGCCTGGCAGAGCCTGTGCAGCTGCACTTGGGGTCTCTGAGCCCAGCAGCTCTGGCATTGCCTCCCCACAGCTGTGCCAGATGTGCCCGTGTGGGAGTGAAAACCTGGCAAAATGAGCCCCAGGGTCCAGCTTTCCTTTCCTTGGGGAGAGCAGGAATTCTTTTCTGAAGAATTTGGAGTGAGATCTTTCATTCCTGCTGTTTAATGCAACAAAAGGCAGGAGCCACATGCTCCCTGCACATGCTGCAGTTTTGGAGCTGCCCACTCTGCTTGGGAGAATTTGCAGCCCAGCTGTGGAGCCCACGGGGCAGGAAATGCTCAACACAGGAGTCTTGAGAGCAGGGGTGGTTTAGGAGCTTTGTGTTTTGGAATGGGCAAAGCCTGGGTGAAAGTGAAAATGGGACAAAAATGGGATTGAACACATTTCATAGCCCAGAGAAACCCAAACAGGGCATCACAGCCAAGATTAAGGCTCAGGTGGGGAGGAAAATCCTCCCTTTGTTTTCCTGCTAAACCTCACTGGGTTCAAGATTAACTTTTGAAAATGACTTTTATATTGCATTTTCTGCAAGTCACTCAGGCTGGGCCCTGGGACACCCCAGTACAATTCCTGTGGCCTCTCTTCCCTTCTCTGGGTGCTCCAGAGCTCAGTGCTGCACATCCCACAGGAATATTTGTTTCCACTGCAGTGGAATTCCCCCTTCTTCCCTTTCTCCCACACTGCTTTCTGTAATATTTTGTAAAAAATTATTTTTTAAGAAGTTCTGGATCTGAGCTGCTTGATGTATTTTCTGATATATTTTCTGATGTATATCTTTTATATGATATTTATATTTAAAGCTTTTTCTCATGTATTTTATCTGTCAGATTTCCCTGTGTCACTCTAAGCAAGTTCTTGGTATTCCCACAAGAAAATGCTATTTATTGCAAGGTGGGAAGGCTCCCAGGCAGCTTTCATGAGGATCACAGAACCTGTACCTGTGTCAGCTCTCCCCACCTCACAGGAGGTCACAGACATCATTCTGTCACTTCTTGGTATTAGTGAGATGGCAAAAATTTGTATGAAATCTCTCAAATTTCAGTTCAATTCTGGAATTGTTCCCTTTTGTTCAGTGCTGACAGTACAGTAAGGGCATGCAAATACATATTGCAGTTACACAAAAATATAATGGACAGATCAAAAGCACCAACCAGTTCCAAGCCTAATTCAGCCCACAGTGCTTGAATATTTCATGAACTACAAGTTTTCATCAGGCTGAATTAGAACGTTGGTAATTTATCTTTTTCCCAGCTTTCCCCCCCCCCCCCCTTCTCATGTAAATGATTTTTCACTTCTAACACTGCAAAGTAATTGCTGAAACCACAGATTTAGAAGTGAGTGGAAAAGGGCTGTGAGTGGCAGGGGGATGTGGAGTTGAGCTGCAGGCTCCTTGTCCTTCCTGCCAGGGTTTGCTGTGCTGTGGAAGCTCTGCCATGCTCCAAAAGCAGATTGAGCTGTGTGCTGCAGGGTGGCTGGGTTTGGGCTGTGTGAAAAACGCCAAGCACTTGCTTTTGAAATTGTTAAAAGTTGAATAGTAATAAAATGGTTATAAAAATAGTAATACAATTAGAATCAGAATAATTTGGACAATTTAAATCAGGACAATATGAGACAATAAAAGCAAAGAGTTATGGACGTCCGGGTACCTTTTTCTGGGCATCACGAGCCTGAAAAAGGACACCTGTGAACAAAGGATTAACCCTTAAAAACAACAGCCTGTTGCATATTCATACACTTCATACATGATGCATAAATTCCGTTCAAACACAGGATTCTGTCTGGTCAGTGTCAGCTTCTTCCTTCTAGTCCTAACAGCACCTTCAAGGTGGGAAGAAGTTCATTTCTTCTGATAATGGGGCAATAAATTCCCTTTCTCTGAAAGATTCAGGTGTCCTGTGGCTGCTATCTCACTGCAAGTCCTTTCTGTTAAACAAAGCATCCTACATAGCACAGTTTCTATTTGAACAATTTTTATAACCTAACACTATAGTTAACACAGTACTTAAGAGAATTAATACAGCATTACTTCCTAACACCACACATATAATATTCATTTGAATATTTGCAAAAAACCAATCATAAAATACATGCATTTTTCACAGGCTGCAGCCCTCCAGCTCCTCCCCAGCCAGCACACACTGGTGCCACAGGCTGGTTCTGGGGTTACTGTGCATTCTCCCTTTATCTGGGCCCTCCTGCCAAGGCAGGTTCTCTCCATGGAACAAAGCTCTCTCTCATGAGTGTTCCACAAACTTCCCTGCACACCAAGTGAGGCTGGACAGGAATGAAAAGCAAAGAAATTGTTTTGGACACGCTCAGGAGAAACCAAAATATTTGGGGTTTTTTGGTTTTTTTTTTTTGAATGGAGGAAGGAGCCTTGAATTGCTGCCTATCAGTGGGGCCTTCAGAGCTTTATCAGAGCCTTATCAGAGCCTTATCAGAGCCCAGAGTGGACACTGAGCACGGGGTCAGCTTGGATTATCTCACAGCAGCAGCACAAACAGAACCATGGAGAGGCACAGGCAGATCATTGCCATTCCCCCAGCATCTCCTGTCTCATTTCCATGCTCTGGGGGCACTGGAGCACTCAGAGTTATTCATGCATTCCACACTGGCAATGCCTGTCCTGCCTGAGCCTGCCTGGTAAAAACAAAAGCCCCTCCAGAAGGGCTTGTGGCAGAAATACTCATTTCCCTGGGAGCAGAAACTCCATTTTTCCCCTTCATTTGTTCCTTCCTCTCCCCAGCTGATCATCATTTCTTTAGAATATTGTGCACTCAGGTGAAAGCATCAAAACTCCATGGTTAGAGGTGCATAATTACTTGTGATATTTATAGAGGTTCTCCAGTGCAGTTTCTGCATGTACTTATTAAGTTCTGCCCACACAAACCCCAGAAAATAACAAGTTGGCTGAGCTTGCAGAGGGTTTCAAAACTACAAAAATATTTTCTGTAAATTGGCTCCAATTCCAGCCCTTCCTAATGGATTTCATTCATGTTTAACTTGCTGCATTCCCAATTTCTCATCCCCACATTTTAGCACGAAGGAGAATTTGCTGTCTCTGCTTGTTCTTAAATTAGGAAACTTAAATCCCTCACTGTGAAAGTACACAATGATGCTGGAAAATGCATGAAATTTGGAAAAACAAGGAGGAATGTTGCAGCACCCCTCCTAGCTCATACAGAATCCTTAACTCCTAGATTAATGTCAGAGCAATTTGGGACAAACTGAAAGGTTTTTTGTTGGGATCAAGCTCCTGAGTGAATCCCCACAGCCTCTGGGCTTTGTCCCTGTTTGTACGAAATTTGATTACCCAGAGGGATGCAGGGATGAATTTCCCAGAGGCTGGGGCTTCCTGCTGTTTACACCTACATACATATTTGAGATAGACACAGAACCACACTTCTTAATTGCATTATTAATTATTAATCTGAGAGTACAATCAATAAACTGCCACTGTCAGTTTTGCTCTTTTTGTGTAACTACAGAGAGAAATGGATCCTGGGTTCTGCCCTCCTTGGGCCACCCCAGTTCCCCTTTTTCCTAAATCTGGTTGTTGTGTCACCACTGCCAAGCCTTGAGCCTCCTCCTTCTAGGAGGACATGGAAATTATTAATATAAATTAAAAAAAAAACCATTAAAAATCAGCCACATCTACACTCATTTAATGACCTAGAATTTGTGTGTTACCCAACAGAGCAAGGGAAGGGAAGGTGATAGGTGTCTCTTTATCCTGTCTTTCAAGAATTTACCCTAAAAAAAAGTTTATTAAGCTAATGGCTGCAGGGAAAAGGAGCTGCAGGCTGTGTGAGTGGCTCAGCCAGGTTTGATTTTGGGAAGGATGTGATTCCTAATGAGCATGGCTTTTTCCTGGGCTTCTTCACATTGTCCTGAACTGTTCTTTGTTCTCCTGGCAGACAGATAAGTTTGGAAGTTAACAAGCTGGAATCTTCCAGATGTCTTTAAGTGTAGCAAAAGCTACTTTGAGTCCTCACAGTGAGAGCTGTGTCTGCTTTTTGGAGTTCCTGTTCTGGGCAAACACCTTTGCCCAAAGATGACACCTCAGGAGAAGGAGCAGTGGCATGTATGAAGGAACAAATATTTGCAGAACAGCCCAAGAAGGAGGAGGAGAGGAGTTCCCAGGACCTGCCCAGGTTCATGTTGCCATCAGTGTATTCACAGTGATGAATTTGGCAGGGGGAAGCAAAGGAAACCTTCCCCAGGCAGCGAGGGCTGCACTGAGCTGATGCCCCTGTAAAACTGCCTCAGGATTTTTAAACCATTTCAGCCTAATGTGAACACAAAAGCTTGGAATTCAGCCTCCTGCAGTGATTGCTTATGAATTCTTTAATCTCTGTGTTTTGCAGCTCTGAAGATTGCAGTTGTAGATATCTATCATTCCAGGTTAAAGGAGAGGCAGAGACGGAAAAAGTGAGTTTTGAAGCAGTCACTGTGGTTTTCCTTCCCTGTGCAATGCTGATGGATTACACATCATGAATTTCCTGCTTCAGAAAAATCCTGCCAGACTGTGACTGATTGCTGGACCCCCACTTTTCCCCCAGAAATATTTGCATTGTTATTTTTAAATCCTAGTGGCCCCTAAGTTAGTTTTCCACACTGAAGATAACTCAATTGCTGACGTGGGCTTGAATAATTTATTCAACTCATTTGACAGTGTTCTAGAATGACTCAATCTATTAATTAAATTAAGTTTTATTATAACTTTGAAGTACTTTGTTCAATATTTCAAATTATATCTTGCTGGATTACTCCATACTGGAAGGATTAGTGATTTGAAGTGAGGCTGCTCCAGTCCTTCTCATAAAACTCCACAGTTCTGCTGAGTGACAGCAAGGATTGACCTGGTTCTTTATAATTAATAAATAAAAAGCATTTATGTGGTGTAATTGCCATGATGATCAATCTTGTCATACTGAAGGAAAGTGCTGCAGGGCTCTCCATAACTCTTGTGGTTCCACCAGTGTCAGGTTTTGTGAAGTTCCTACAGCAGGATGGGACAAAAATCTGGAAAATGCCACAAAAGTCCCAGATGCCACTGTCAGAAAGGTGACTCTGCACGGGACAGGAAGGTTTTGTGCACAGCAGAGGAAATGTCATGGATTTTACAGAGCAGGTTCTGGGCAGCCCTTGCCAGCCCAGCTCTGTGGTATTTTATTTTCCAGACTGGAGTCACCACAGAGCAATGAGCACGTGGCACTGCTCACCCCAGGACAAAGGGATTTGTCAGGCACCTGCTCCCTCTGCTCCCTCCCTGATCCCAGCAGGAGCAGTTCAAGCCCAGAGTTACCTCCTCACCCCTTTAACACCCAGGCTGCCATGGAAAAATGCATTTCTCTGTGCCAGTGGTGGCATTTACAGTCCAGCTCTACCCTGTGCTTTAGCAGAGGGAAGTTTGTCTCTCTCAGAAGCTGGGAATGATGTTCATGAGACATTCATTACCTCTGATTTTGGAAGGACAAGTTATAAGATGCTGTAGATGTGAAATGTGTTCCTAAAGAAGCAATTTCCAACCTTTAAAGTGATTGCAGCTCCCTTTGTGCTCTGTGCTAATGCACACCACTGTCCAGAATTTACCCTGATTAAAGACACACTGCATCATGTTTCCATTCCAGCCTGCCCAGGGCTTATGGAAATTCCATTCATGTTTAGTTTTAGACTCCTCTGATGGTCTAAATCAAAGTTTCTTCTGAAGCCTTTGTGTTTGTGAGGCAATGCAGGAGCAATGGCCTTTATTAATATAATTTTCTTTCATTTCCAGAATTATAAGAGATCATGGCCTGATCAACCTCAGAAAATTTCAGAGTGAGTATCAGGTGTAACTGCTTGACTTCAAAGTGGCAAAACTTCACACATTCACCATTTCCAGGTCACCAGTGTGGTTTGTTCATACTGGAACATATTCAGATGTTCTAAATTCCAGCAGATTTCCTGCCCCAGCTGTTTCCAGCTGTCTGCTTCTAACCACTCCCAGCCCAGTATTTTAGTTCTTGCCTCAGAATTGCTCTTCAGAAGCACTTTGGGCTCTGCTGAGTGTGGAAAAGGGGCAAGGTGAAACCCAGGCCTTTTAAGTGCACCTCACTCTTGTGAGAAATGACTGAGCAACATTTAAACATCACCCTTTATGCCTTAAGGACTTTAAGGGCTGTAACTTCTTGTTGCTTTTTACTCAGCAATTTGTAGCAGTGGCAGCAAAAAGGCCAAAATGTGGATTTTTAGTCAATGCCAGCCTGGGGCTCCCAGCTGCTCCCCCAGAGGTGTTTGCCCTGGCAGCAGGGGTGGTGACACGTGGCCCTTTGTCCCTGCAGTCCTGGAGAGGCGTTACCCCAAGGAGGTGCAGGAGCTGTACGAGACCATGAGGAGGTTTGCCCGGATCCTGGGGCCCCTGGAGCACGACAAGTTCATCGAGAGCCACGCGCGTGAGTCAGGGGGGCTGCAGCAGCCCTGCTCCCCACACTGCCCTGTGCTGGGCCAGGAGGTGCTGCTCCTCCTCCTCCTCCCCCTGCTAACCACCTCAGGAAAACAAATGCATCTGTGGTTTGACATGTGGAATGAGCAGCCAGTGGGTTTTTTCCACTAAACTGTGTCCGAGCTCTTTGTTTGAGTTTGCAGCTGACTGAACATTCTGGTCATGTGGTAGAGGTAATATTTTTTTATCTAAAGAGCTCTGTTTATTTACTGGGACTCTGTATCAGGGGAAGAATAAAATCCCTATATTATGTGTGTGTGGAGAGATTGGGAGCTGGCAGCAAAGTGAATTCTTTGAAAGACACAGGTTAAAGTACTTAATGTCACATAATTACATAGTGCAGTGGTCATTATGTCCTTACCTTAGGGGAGAGGCATTGTTCCATCCCTGAATCATCCCATAGCCTGCATTTAGGCAGATTCCAGTCCCAGTCACCACATCCTGCTTCATTCTGTGACTTAAACTGGGGCAGTTGTTGCTCATTAGAAAGAACAAAGCATTTACCAAGTTGTGCCCGTGTTTTCAGGACACCCAGTGTGAAATACCAAAAGCATGATCCTGCAAAGTCATGGGTCCTGCATGGGAGTGCTGCTCCTGGAACCTGGTTTTGTTGTTGTAGTGGCTGCAGATCCTCAGGTGAACCTGGCAGTCAGGTACAGGCACTACACAGATCTCCTGAGCAGCAGCAGGAAATAAATTCACAAGGAAACTTACTCCCTGTAAAACTGAGCAGTGCTGGAAGGCAGCTGATGAAAGCAATAGACAGGAAATATCTCTGAGCAAAAGAAACATTTCATAATTTCATCTTCCTGACTGCAGGAAAAAAATTGTCTGCAAGGAAAAATTTTGGAAGGTCCAGCTAGCAAAATCATAGTTCCAAGAGAATATTTGATGTATAAGGAGCCTGGCTGGAGCAGTTCCTCAAAGCTATTGAAATGCCTTCTAGAAATCCCACATAATTGCTATTTGCCTTGTCTAGGGTATGGCAAAGGAACTATCAAAGCACGAAGAGAAAATGCCTTTTCAGAGCACAGAAATTCTAGACACCAGCTGAAATCTGTGACCAAGGAGCACAGGGACAGAGAGACATTGAGATGCTGTGGAGGGAGGGTAACCCTGGCTGTGGTTTGTGTGTTCAGAGCTGAGCTGGGCAGGCAGATAACAAAGAGCCACATTCCCAGTCCACCCCACTGACCCACTTTTGCTTTTTTGGTTTTTCCCTCCTGCCACCTCGTGGGGTCCAACAGTGGAATTTGAGCTGCGCAGGGAAATAAAGAGACTCCAGGAATACAGAGCAGCAGGAATCACCAGTTTCTGCAGTAAGTACCTGATGCATTATTCAGCCCATTCCCATCCATCAAGGAAGGGAAGGATGATTTTACAACATCCAGGATGTGTTGAATAAAAAGGCACTTAGTTCAGAGAGGCTCTGGAGCTGAGCAAGGCTTCAGCAATGATGCACAGTCCAGCTGGGCTGGTTTAGAGCTGATCTGAGCCATCAGCCTGGAGATCAGTGGCTAACACAGCTCTGCTCTGGGCAGCACTTTGCAAAAGCTTCATTAAAAGATATTTATGTCATGGCACAGTGGTCTCAGGGCTTTATCTTGGGACACTTTCACTGCCTGTCGACACCTATGATATCTGGAGAGAGGCCTAAGACCTCACATAACAAAATAGCCTGGTTTACCCTGGAATTGGATCATGGGAGCCGTTTTTGTTTGGTGTTGGCCTGAAATTAACAGAGGGAAGGGTGCAGGGTGGAATGTGATCCCTTGTGGTGCCAAGTGGTCACCACGAGGGAGAACAGCAGAGGCTGCGCCAGGGGCAGAGACCTTCCCAAAATCTGCTGAAGCAGGGACAAGGCTGCTGTTTTGGGAGTGGCAGGCTCCTGCCCTTCCCCAAATCCCCTGAAGCAGGGAAGGGCAGTGTGGAGTGTTGTGGGGAGGCAGGTGGTGAGGGCAGGCTGTGTGTGTGCCCCACAGGTGCCCGGACCTACGAGCACCTGAAGAAGAGCCGGGACGAGGAGCGGCTGAAGCGCACGATGCTCTCGGAGGTGCTGCAGTACATCCAGGACAGCAGCGCCTGCCAGCAGTGGCTCAGCCGCCAGGCAGACATGTAAGCACTGCCCAGGGAGCCTGCCCCAGCCTGGCACTGCCCCGTGCAGCTGCCAGGGGCCTGGGGGCAGCCCGAGGTGTCCCTGCCCCTGGGAGCGATGAGCTTCGGGGTCCCTTCCACCCCAAACCTTCCTGGGGTTCTGTGGGTCAGTTAATCCAGCACATTTTCCTGCCTGGTAGTAACAAATCCATTCCCAGTTTATCCAAGTGGGAGCAGCCTGCAGAGCTGAGAAGGGCAGAAAGGTGGGTGACAGCAATAGTGCTTGTTGAGTGCAGGCAAAGGAGGGACTCAAACCCCTCCGTTTTCTCAAATTTATATTTCAGGAACTGAGCTGCTGTTCATAAAGTCACAGAGGGAAATGAGCTCTTTATGGATATTAATGAGGGTACAGCTGATGCCTGAAATATTTCAGATGATTTTAGATGTAGCAGCGTTATTAATGTGTCATCACCCTGCACGAGCACTTGGATTTAAGGAGCAAACGTAAAGGAAGTGCATCCTGTGTGCAGGAGATGGTTTGGAACTTCCTCACTCAATCTCCACTGCATTTTTAATTGTGTACCCTCCATGTTTCTTTGTTAGGTTTTTTAACAGGTTTCAGGCATATTTTTCAATGTGGGAACACTAAATATTTATAAATCCTGTTGACTCCTAGTCAGGGCCTGGGTTATGCAAGTTGAATTGTATAATTATTGCAAGTTGTGGAAGAAACACTTTCAGGGCCAACACATGCAGTTATTCTTAAAAAAAAAAAAAAAAAAACATGAAGGCAATTTGAAAATTTCCTTTATTTTCAGTGATTCTGGCCTGACTCCCATGGTACCAGTTCCTTCAACTACAGGTAAGTGTTAGATGATGTCTGCCAAAAACCCAGTAATATTTTTCTGACTCTTTTTCTTGAGTGCCAAAGTGTCAGTCCTCAAGCCTCATGGTTAAGCACTGCTTAAGTCATCATCACATCAGTCTGCAAGTCATTCCACTCACATATCCTCCAGGATTTTTTGCTGAATTTCTAGATTTTTCTGACTAGAGGTCAAAACCCCTCCTAAAGCTACATTAGCAAGGCAGGAAACAAAAGATTTTTCACAGTCTGTAAGCACAAATCAGGGTTTTTTCCACCAAGAGGAGCCCATCTTCTTTCAGTGCCAGTCAGGACAGAATCAGGGGTCAGTCAAGGTCCTCATGAACAAGACTTAAATAAATTCCCATCCCATTTGTTGATGTCATGGGGTGACTGAGACTGGGATAAAGTTTTACTACAAGGTTGTTAAATGTTGCCAGGCAAAATGGCTTTGGCTCTGTCCCTACACCCAGTTTTTTATGTGGATGCTGTTAAGCCACTTGAATCAAACTCTGAGAGGTGGACACTGGGTTTATATGTTCTTCCTCATTTCTTCCTGGTAGATTTGGGTCAGGATGCCAAGCAGTGAGTCAGGGCACTACAGACTGTCCTGAAGCTGTTTGGTGATTGCTGAGATCTGGTGTTTTGGATTAAAAAACAGCTTTGTGTATCTCAGAGTCCATGAAGGGAGGACAGTGTCTTCAGCTGAAGGTCTGGAATGAGGGATGAACTTCCTTGTTAGTCAAGGATGCAGTGTCCCATGGAGGGGACTGTGTTGCTGTGATAGCTCACAGTGTTGACAAGCAGCATCACATGTGGAACAAAACCCAAACAGAATACCACAGAGTTGCTAATTAAGCAAACATCCTGCCCAGGGATGCTGGGGAAGAGCTGCCACGTGGCTCTAATTAAAGGCTGCATCACTCTGAATATACAAGAGGGCAAATTAATGCTTCACTTCTAGATTCTAAGCTCTTGACTTTGCAGCCTTGATATGTTTTATTTAATGTAGTTTGTGCGTGTGTGTGTGGTATTTTCTGGGTTTATAAAAGAGTAAAACTGCATTCTGTCATGTCCCTCCTAGCACAGTGGCCCCATGCCATGGGAAGGGGGAGCAGTGCTGAGAAATAACTTCCTTTACACCTCCCACAGGCTCACACTCCAGCTTCTCCCCAGTCCCCCAGCTCCCTCTGCTCAGCTCCTCACACCCAGCCAGATCCCTTCTGTTCCTGCAGATGCCCAGGAGACACAGACACTTCCCAGTGCCAGGGCAGGACCCGGCCAGGGCGGGATCCTTGGGAAAACAATTTTTTTTGGCACATTTCCCAAGGTCTCATCACTTCACCAAACTTGGGGAGTTATCCTGGGATAGACACCTATCTCTAACAGTGCTAAATATGCAGCCCACAGCACAGGGTGAGAGACTTTTTTCAATGTGAATAAATAACCCAAACTTTGTCCTGAGCTCTGCAAGTTGCAAAAAAAGAAACCCAAAACAACTATTAGGAAAAAAAAGCTGTCTGCAAACAGAGAGCCCTTGTGAAAGTTTAGGCTATGCCAGGTAACAGCAAAGTAAACAATAACTTATAAGTGTTGTTTATATAATAATACAGAAACAATAGTGAATGTGACAAACACCAGATGAGCTTGTGATAAATATTCCTTCAGAACTGTTCATCCTAACAGACAAAAAATCAATCCCCAAACTGCATTTGCCTTGCAATACCTGCATGGTATTTACAGGCATTTGAAGAGAACTCTGCCTCGTGAAACTGTCAGTAATGCCAGAGAGAAATTGGCTTAATCACAGCAATAAAAAGTCTCATCATCCTTACAAGGTGCTGGTTTCAGCACACCTGGCACACCCTCCCTGCAGCTGGGACAGTCAGGAGGCTGAGCCATGCCTGATGCCAGTCTGACACAGAGCTTTTGTCTTGCAGTTCCTCCCAAAAACCAACAGCTCACGAGTCTCATGCAACATTCACAGAGCTTCAAATTGCAAAACCAAACCTTTTGTGGCATCAGCAGAGCTTTCTGCTGAGCCCTGACTAAGCCTGTCTGTAAACACCTGGCTCCAGCTGGCTTGGAGGAGTGCCCAGGAGCAGCCAGCCCATGGTGCTGTGGTTCTGACAGGGCTTTTCTGATGGAACTTTTCCTCCCCATCTCCTGGCAGAACCCAGGAGCAGCCAGTTCAGGATACTGTGGTTCTGACAGGGCTTTTCTGATGGAGCTTTTCCTCCCCATCTCCTGGCAGACCCCAGGAGCAGCCAGCCCATGGTGCTGTGGTTCTGACAGGCTTTTCTGATGGAGCTTTTCCTCCCCATCTCCAGGCAGAAGGAGTGCCCCACCGCTGAACCTCACCGGGCTGCCAGGCACTGAGAAGCTCAACGAGAAGGAGAAGGAGGTGAGGAGAGGATGGAAGGATCATCTCCATCATCTGTGTCTCCACAGCACAGGGCTGCCCACAGCACGCCTGGGGAGCTGTGAATGTCACCCCAGTCACAGGCCCTGACTGCTCTTCCTTTCTCACAGAAATCTCTCAGGGTTTCCAGTTAATCTCCTGTGCTCCACGTACAGCACAAAGTGGCTGATGTAGCCAAGGAAGGAGCAGAGCACCAGGGTGTTATTTGGTGCTGTTGCCACATCCATCTCCCTGCCTGCTCTGTCAGGCTGGGCTGAGCACAGGGGTTAATTTTTCCTAATGAACACTGGTTGTTTTTCAGCCCAGTGCAGACCCATCCTCTAACTCAGTGAACAATATTGAAATAAGATATTATGATTTCTTCATAGAAGCCCTGAGGTGTCCTTAGGCTGCCCCAGGCAGGCTGCAGTGCCCATGAAGCACAGCTGTACCTCAGCCTCCCCTCCCTGCATGTTTCCCTTGGCTGGAGCTGGCAGCACTGGGAATCAGCTGCTGGCTTTGGTGGAACTGGCATTTCTGCTCCATTCAACACGGGAATAATGGTGGCAGGACATCAGTGTGTGTGTGTGTGGAATCTGATTTCCTGGTCAGCTGAGACAGAAAGTCTGAGGGCTGAGGAATTCTGCAATTTCCTATCCGTGAGGAATGAGCATGAAGCATTTCCTTATTAAAGGGAGGAGACAGACAGTTTCTCCAGCAGGAGCAATGCCATGCTCCTGGAAGGCAGCTGGAATGTGGGAGCTGAGCAGGAGCTGTGCAGCCAAACAGCTCAGGGGCTGTGCACAGCCATTCCTTACCAAACTTCAACCACAGAATGCCTTCCCTGCACAGCTTCCACGCCAGACTTGTGGAGGGGGAGCTGCTTTTGTGGAAGGTATTAGAGCCTGAGTCTGCAGGGGATTAGCAGCCAGATGCCCTCCCTGGCTCCCAGCCAGCCCAGTTGCTGCTTCCAAGTGTGGCATGTGTGCTTGGGAAGGAGCAACGCCCACACAGGACACACTCAGAGCTGTGCTCCTGCCAGCCCAGGCCTTGCTTTCATCCTCCTCCTTTATTTTTCCATCAGGAATGTTTGTGAATGCAGCAGCCAGCAGGCTCCTCCCCTCCCTACCTGTGGATGCAAACAGCATTCCCGTGTGCCTGCCCTGTGCAAGGCAACACTGGAAGTGTTCTCAGGGAAATATTCCCCGTGCTCCTCCCCCAGCAGGGCTCTGGGAATGGGAGAACATGGCAAGTGTTGGTGTTTATTAACTTCACCTTTTGTCTTGCAGCTCTGTCAGATGGTGAGGCTGGTCCCTGGAGCCTATTTGGAATATAAAGCTGCTTTAGTGAACGAGTGCAACAAACAGGGAGGCCTGAGACTGGCGCAGGCTCGAGCCCTCATCAAGATTGATGTGAACAAAACCAGGAAAATCTATGACTTCCTGATCAGAGAGGGGTACATCACAAAGGCCTGAGGACAGGCAGCAGTGCTTGGCTGGAGCAGGCAGATGTGGAGAAAGCTTTGAAGTCGCTTTGACAGCGCTGAAAGATTTCACCAGTGTTGAATGAAGGACATTTCCTTTTGTTTAAAACCTTTCGGGGCTTTTTTTTTTCCCTTCTTTTCTTTTTTTCTTTTTTTTGTAAAAACAAGTAGGGAGCTTTGTTAAATTGCATGAATGCTGACATTTGTCTGGGTTCCTTTTGACTCTGCTGTTGTCAGGATTCCTGTGCCTCGCAGCGCTGGGAAGGATCATGTGCCACAGAAGCTGATGTTAAACGTGAATGGGCATTCATTCCTCACACCTCCCGTGGCTGCACAGACCATCACGGTACCTCTGTGCTGCTGCTGACAAAGAATAAGGACACAGCCACACTTTTTGCAGTACAGGGTATAGAAATGCAGTCCCTCCCTCCTTGTGTTCCTTCCTAAATCAGCAGCAGCTCTCAGAGGCGACAGCACGTGCCCGAGGGTGTAAAAATAGAGCTTGCAGTGGTCCAGTCTTTTTAACTTAATTGTGATAAAGGATGGGAGAGGACGTGGCAGGGAAGCTCCTCAACAGTTGTTACTTTTATGTGGTATTAGCACATATCCCAGCAGGAGGGCTCTGCACAAACCAAGGAGCTTGGATCCTGCTCCCCCCGTGATTTGGGGGTGTCATGTTAAATATAATCCCTCCATTTCAGTCTTCTGCTCCTTGGGAAGGCTGGAAGCTACAGCCATGCAGCTTTTGGGAACAGGAATAAAAAGGTTTTGGGGACCCTGATGTTCTCCCACAAAAAGGGAGTGAAGAAGCTCCTGTTTGTGGGGTTTTATTCCCTCAGAATTACCAGTGACACACCTGAGGAGGTGCCACAAGTCACTGCTCAAACACAACCCCCTTGCCATCAGCTGATCCAGGAGCTCCAGCACCAAACATTGGGGTTTGGCAGTCAGCTGGATGATTAAGATGGTTCTCTGCAGGTGCAGCTTGTGTGTTTATTGAACAGTGAATTGTTTGTCAGACGGCTTCCTGCTAAGGTGTAATGCTGGAATAATGTCCCACAGGAAAGCTGGGAGCCAGAGCAGGTGGGGTGTTGGATGCTCCCAAGTTTGGGATCTCTTGGAACAGCCTGACTGAGCTACAGCTGCACCAGTACCTGGCTAAGGAGTTGAGATTTGGGTTGTTGTTTGTTCCCCAAGAGTAATTATCCTGTGGACATGAGATGCCATTGAATGTGAAGTATTTTGGTTTGTAATAAAATCAAAATGACTTGAAACAATCTTACATCCACGTCCCCAGACTCGGAGTGAGACTGTAAAGGTCACACAGCTGCCTGGATCTATATCCATCAGCTCCTCACCAGGAGAGAGGAGATAAACCCCAGCAGCACTGGAGGGATGCAGCCACTGCATTGCCTAGCAAATATTACTGTTTAAAGAAAAGCAGCAGTAATAAACGACATGTTGGAGATTAAAATCCAGAAATTGAGACTGGGGATGCCAAGGGAAAGGGCACAGTAAGCTGTAAAACGTTGGGAATGTTTTTCCCACTTGTCTTTTAACAATTAACAGCCAAACTGCCTTTCCTTTGCCCAGCCCTTCGGGTGACTTACACCCAAAGGCAGAAAAGGAGCTGAGGGCACTGGAACCATCCTGGGGTTGATTTTGGGGGGCTGGGGAACACTCCAGCCTCACAGCTGGGGGATGCACATCCTTAATTACAGGCTCAGGTGGCCATGGAACATTAAATGTGGAGCCAGGCTGGAGATGGGCACCTGGGGCTGGTGGGACCTGCAGGATTGGTGACACCAGGGCCGGGGTGAGGCGGGGAGGCTGCGGCTGCTCCGGCTTAGTCACAGCACTGAGCTATGCACGGAATGAGTCTTCCCGGGGCTGTGTTATCCGCCTGTCATTAAAGCATCAGTGCTGGGGGCTTTTTTTGGGACTCACAGCTGCCGTCACCCCAGCAGCAAACGCTGGGCCCGCTGTGACTCAGCCCGGGGGGTGGGGGCTGCCTGGAGCACATCCCGGGGGCTCCTCCCGCCCCAGCAGCGGCTCCCGCTCCCCACGGAGCAGATAGCGCCGATAGCAGCGGCACACAAGGAGCCCTAGTTTTAGTGCCTGCTCAAATTCCCGTCAGGAGGGGCTGTGAAACCTAAACCACCTGGACTTGGGAGAAAACACCTCGCTGGAGCAGCAGCTTTGGTTAGAGAAATCCCAGGCTGCCATCCTGGTGGGAAGGGAAAAGGGAGAAATCCACCTGGTGATGCCCCATAGTGATCTCTGGCCTTCCAGCAAACTGGCTGGGTGACCTTCCAGGAAAAGCCAGCATGGATTTATTGGTGACTGTGGAGAAAGCACATTCCCACAGCCCTCCCTGTGGCTGGAGCCGATGGACAATGCTGGGACTGAGCCCATCAGCAGCAACAGGCACATCAATTCCTGCAGCCCCCCAGCCCAACGGGCCTCTTCCCACCTGGCTGCTGCCCAGGGGGCTGAACACACTTCCACAGGGGAGCCACAGCCTGGCCACACATCCCAGCTGTGTGCTGTCACACACCCCAGCTGTGTGCTGTCACACCTGGCAGAGCTGGGTCGGGACCATGTGGAACCCAACAAGGAGTAGGAAGAGCATGGGGAGCACAGAGATGGGGGCAAGCACAGTGAGAGCTGTTGGGCAATGCCTGCCCCACCAGAGGCTCTCCATGGCCACAAGCAAGGATTGTGAGCACCCTTTGCTCCAGGGAATGCACCCTGGAATCTCCTGAGCTCTCCATACAACCACCAACATCTCATTTCTTTTGCAAAGCCTGTCTGGAAAGTCAGTGTTTTATGAACCAGGCGCCAATGGCAGAGAAATGGGAAGGGATGGGAGCTCAGAGCACCTCTTGCAGTGCTGGAGGGGCAGGCACTGCCACAGCACCTCCAGGCCCAGCTCCCAGAGGATATCTGGGGTGTCTGGGGTGTCTGGGACAGGCCAGCCCCAGCTCAGCTGCCCAGGGGACAGGCAGTGCTGGGGAGGGAGCAGAGAGTGCCCTGGGGAGCCTGAGTTGCCAGGGCAGGCCAGTGCCCCAGCCCTGGATGGATGGATGGATGGATGGATGGATGGATGGATGGATGGATGGATGGATGGATGGATGGATGGATGGATGGATGGATCCATGGATAGAGGGATGAATGGAGGGATGGATGGATGGATGGATGGATGGATGGATGGATGGATGGATGGATGGATGGATGGATGGATGGATCCATGGATAGAGGGATGAATGGAGGGATGGATGGATGGATGATGGATGAATCCATGGATGCATGGATGGATGGATGGATGGATGGATGGATGGATGGATGGATGGATGGATGGATGGATGGCAGCCTGCTCCCCTCTCAGCAGGCCTTCTCGTGACCCTGAGCACACCCTGCACCGAGCAGGGCGACACCCCTGATTAAGATAATTGCCCTAATGACCAGCTAATGGCCCGTGGTCAGGCGCACCCTTCGGGAACGTGCCGGGACCCACCGGGCAGTGCTCACCCCAGCACAGCCAGGGGCATCTGCCAGGCTGGGCTGGGCAAGCTGGGTCCACAGTCACCAAACCCACCAGCACCAGAGCCCAATCCTGATCCTATCAAAGCCATCACCCCCAAAGGCACCATGGGGTGTCATCGGTCACCACTTGGAGCATCTTGTCCCTGCAATCTTCAGAACTTTTCCAAGAGATGCACGGTTCCTATGGGAAGGGGGAAAACCTGTCCACAACACCGTGTCTGCCTTAGAGGAGAGCTGCTGCTCCCCACAAGCCCTGGGGAGCTCAGGCTGCCTTCCCAGGGCTGGGGGTCCCACAGAGGCCCTGCTGTCCCCCCATGCAAGGACAGAGAGTCAGCAGCTGTCCCAGAAAGCAATGAGTGCCTGACACCTCCCCTGTGCTCAGGAGCAAACCCACCTGCCCCTCAAACATCCATCCTGGACAAAAGAGCTCTTGGCAGGAGGGGGCTTGGCAGGACAGCAGCCCCCAGCAGCCCCCAGCTCCCATGAGTGAGCCCCTGGCCGGGGCTGGGTGTGGGAAGGAGCTGACCTTCCCTTTTAGCTTTGTTCCCATCTGTGTCCCTGGGTCAAAGGCCTCCCAGGTTTCCCTGTTTGCATCCCCTGTCCCACACCAAACACACACAAAGCTCCTGGCAGGGTGCAGGTTAAAAGCACCAGTTGCACCAGCATTAGAAACACCTTTGCAGTTGTGTGAGTAGCTAAAAACTGCCAGGATGAGCAACTGGAGCTGTGCAAGAGCCTTTTCCTCATTCGGTGGTGGTGAGGGGGAATGAGGGGTTGAGATGCTTGCGCAGGGAATCCCACAGGCTGCCACTCAAAGCCCATCCTCGGCTCTCCCTACGCTGCCCGTGGCCAATCAACACCCCCAGGCTGCCCTGCCGGGGCTCCGAGCCCCCAGCCCGGGGAGCCCAGCTCCGCGGGGACACCCCAGGGGCTCAGCACTCTCTCATCGTCTCACAGAGCTGCGATCACCCGGCCATCACCCGGGGATTCGTCTCTGCCCCTGAGATGGTGCAGCTCCAAGGAAGGCAGCAGAACTGATGCAACACGGAGGCAAAGCAAACCTCGAGCTTGGAGAGCCAAAACCCTCACATTCTCTTTTTTTTTTTTTTTTTTTTGGCCTTTTGAGGTTTTCTTAATTTGTCTATTTTTGTTCCTCGCCCACCTCCGCGCGGAGTGTGACGCGAGCCCTCGCTGGAGAGGCAGGGTTTTAAGGGAGAGCTCTGGCTGCTATAAAGCAGCGAGGTTCTTGGAAAAAACAGCCTCTGGAGCAATAAACAGATTTGGAGCTGAGGGCTGAGAGGGACGGCTCCATCTGGGCTGCTGAGTCATGAAACCTGCCCGAGCGAGATACCAGCCGAGGGCTCGGGCTGGGGGAAGCTTCCTATGAGGGATTTGGGCTATTTCAGTCGGAGCGTGCGACAGCAAAGCCAGAAAGCGAACAAAAGCGGGCTGGGGTGGCCACGCTTCGCTCCAGCAGCCGCGGGGTTAAGGCAGAGGCTGCCCTCCTCCTCCTCCTCCTCCTCCCT
This sequence comes from Geothlypis trichas, assembly GCA_009764595.1. Taxonomy (NCBI): domain Eukaryota; kingdom Metazoa; phylum Chordata; class Aves; order Passeriformes; family Parulidae; genus Geothlypis; species Geothlypis trichas. The sequence goes on from CM019921.1 coordinate 10,251,830, forward strand.
CCTCCTCCTCCTCCTCCTCCTCCTCTGCCAGTGCCAGCCTTGTCCCGTCCCTGCCATGGTGGTGAGGCAGTGCGAGCAGAGCCCTCACCTCAATCCCACAGTTTGCAGCCGAATAAAAACTCTCTGTCCCCTGTGCAGTGTGGATCCCCTAACCCAGGGCATCCTTCCTTGGGAATCCCAGTCCGCTGCATCCCTCCTTGGGGATCTCCATCCCTCCATGGGGATCCCCATCCCTCCTTCGGGATCTTCATCCCTCCATGGGGATCCTCATCCCTCCTTGGGGATCCCCATCCCTCCATGGGGATCCCCATCCCTCCTTGGGGATCCTCATCCCTCCTTGGGGACCTCCATCCCTCCATGGGGATCCTCATCCCTCCTTGGGGATCCCCATCCCTCCATGGAGATCCCCATCCCTCCATGGGGATCCCCATCCCTCCTTCGGGATCTTCATCCCTCCATGGGGATCCTCATCCCTCCTTGGGGATCTCCATCCCTCCTTGGGGATCTCCATCCCTCCTTGGGGATCCCAGCCCATGCCAGCTCTCCGCAGATACCTGAGCCCACCCTGCCCTGGCCAAGGTGCAGCCTGGTCCCCAGGAGGGTGCCACAAGAAGCCCTGAGAGCCTCAAGACCACCTGACAT